>JAXIVJ010001499.1:0-136002 GCA_036785665.1 Chirona hameri | reverse complement strand
CAGGGGCAGCTCCAGACGTGGTTTTTGGGGGCATGTTTGGGTTTTCAGCGTGACTCGGCTTTCAAAGGGAATCAGTTCTCATTATCTAACCGTTGTAGATACGAGCCTACGACTTTCACACCTTTCCTTACTGGTTTTTGTATTTTGTAGACATGTTGAACATATTTTCTTTTCTTTTTTATTGAGCATTGACAGGGACAAGGACGTATTTTGGACGTAGGGCCTCGCATCGCGGCCGACCTCAGGGACGCTGTCGCTGCTGGCCGTGAGAACCCCAGGCCGCCGACCGTGTGCGCCGCTGGCTTCGAGCTCAGGCCGGCCACTCTGCCTGAACTATCCTGCAGCATCCAGCGGATGAGTGCGTCGCGCGCGGTCGGGCTGGACGAGGTGCTGCTATTTGCGGTCCGCGAGTGCTTCGCAGTTGTGAGTCCGCATCTGCTGCGCCTGGTTCACCGAGTGCTTCGCAGTTGTGAGTCCGCATCTGCTGCGCCTGGTTCACCTGTCGCTGTTGATGAAGGTGTTCCCGAGGCAGTGGAAAACCGCATGTGTCGTGCCCATACCTAAGACCAGTGACCCTCAGATACCCTCTAGCAATAGGCCAATATCGCTACTTAGCGCGCTATCGAATATATTGGAGAAGGTTGTATGCAGTCAGCTGACAGTATATTTGAACTCGGCCAACCTACTGAGCCCATCCCAGTGCGCGTATAAACAAGAACACTCCACTGGGGATGCCGTGCTCGGTGCTGTCGAGCGCCTTGCTCTTAACATCCACAGAGTTCTTGTATCGTCAGTAACGACGTATGATCTTTCAAAGGCGTTCGACAGCGTCGACCACGACGTTCTCCTGAGTAAGATGGCATGGTATGGCATCGACACTGCGTGGTTCCGCAGCTACCTGAGTGACCGTGCCCAGGTGGTGAGAGGTGGGCAGCTGACTTTGCCGATGTCGTGTGGCGTGCCCCAGGGCTCGATCGTTGCACCAATCCTCTTCATCTTATTCACAAACGACATGTCTGGACATTTAACCCATGGTCACCTCATCTCATACGCGGATGACACCGTCCACCTGGACTGCGCGCCCTCTGACAAACCCGGGCGCGATGCCCTGAAAAACAGACTGGAAATCACTCTTCTCGAACTTCAAGCATGGTTCAGCGCAAACTCTCTCAAAATCAATACAAAGAAAACTGACTTTCTCCTTGTTGGCTCCAAGCATAATCTGAAAAAAGCATCAGGCTTCCACTTCGAAATTGATGACACGACCATTGCACCTTCAAAGAAATTAAAAATCCTAGGCGTCGTTCTAGAACCCTGTCTGTCATGGAACGCGCATGTCTCCGGTGTGGTCTCAAAATGCAACGGAATCCTCGTCTCACTCTACAGATTTCGGCACTACTTTTCCTGCGAAGTCCTCAAAATTATCGTACAGCCGTATGTTTTCCCACACATCCACTACTGTCTCTGCGTGTGGGGCGGAGCGGCCAAGGGTCAACTATACAAAATTAAAAAAGTAATCAACTTCGCCGCCCGAGTAATCACTGGAACAAAAAAACATCTCCACATCTCTCCGTCCTTAAATTCCCTAGGATGGCCAAGGATCGAGGCCATAGTGACTCGCCATGACTTTGTGAAAGTGTTCAAGGCGCTGAAGGAAGAGGGTGTGCCTGCCAACATCCGCGCGCTCTTTACCCCCGCGCCGCTGTGTCGACCCGCGAGACTCGCGCCTCTGACCTCGGATCCCTGCAGCTCCGAAAATGCCGTCTGTCCGCTACGCAGAGCGTATTCTCTTATCGAGCCGCGGCTGCCTGGAACGGCCTGTCCCCTGATATCAGCGGGGTCACCACCCTAGGTACTTTTAAATCTGCCATCTGCGACCTGTGAATGCTCACTGTGTATGTGTCTTACTTTTTTCCCTGCATTATTTACTTTATTGTCTTTTACCTAGACGTATTGGCTTGTACTTGTATTGGCTTTTGCTGGTTTTTGTAGAGCCTGTGCTGCATCCTGTTGAAGTGAAACCGTAACACCCACCCCGTGGAAGGTTTTGAATACACTGTGATAGTATTTCGGACTTATTTTTTATTTCAGAGACGTATTTTGGGAGGCATTTTGGGTCACTGGTATTTCATCGAAATCTGAAAGATAAATTTTTTGAACTCAGTGCACCTTCCTGTTCTTTGCACACCTTGTGAGATTTAACAAAAAATGGGTTTTCCACAGGCGACTCCAAGAACGGGTTTTTGGGGGCAAGTGTATACACCCATGGTGTTTAGTAACTCAAAACGTTATTTCGCGGTGGACTATCTCGTGTAATATCATCTGCATGGATCACAATTGTATGTTGTGGCATAGGCAGTTCCAGGGGTGGGACGCAAGCGCATGGCCCAATGTTATGGGCGGCTCCAGGGATGAAATTAGGGGCGAGTTGTGAAACTGTAATGCGATACATTTTTGTCTTTCAATCAAACATCAGAAATTTGCAACACAGTCAAAACATTCAATAATTAGCAGCAAAAGCTGTCCAGTGGTGGACGGTGGATGAGACGAGCGTCTCCGCAGTCTGGGCCGGAGCCTGGGACCACGGCCAGCCGGGGAAGCTGCAGAGAAAAACGAAAACAGGTGTCGGCTCCCCTTGTTTTGACGGAGCCGGGTGAAGGACGGCCCAGGAATGCGAGCGTCCGGGCGGCGGCCGGGCATGGAAGCGGCAGAAAAGTGTCCCGAGGCGTTCTACGTGTCCGAAACCAGAGCATTCGTGGCAGCTGGAAAGAACTAGACCGGCCAATCGACGAAGGACGTGGCGCAATACGTGGCAGCCTGTGGACGCAAAACGCCTGGGCGGCAACCGACTAGGGAGAGGAGGTGAAAGCTTTTGGTAGGAAAGTGAAAGTTGTTAAAAGGCCTGACCAGAGCAAACGGGGTACCTTTTTCTGACTTACGTACGGGGGAGAGGACAGTCGGGACTGGACCGTGAGGGTGCACGAACGGAGGCGGCCGCGGCTCTCGCCGCGAGGCCCGGCCGCGGCCCACTGCCGTGACGCTCGTCACGACAGGGTCGACGTTCATGTGGCTGTGACAGAAGATTTTTGGAGTAACTTTGTGGAGAGTCATGAAAATTAATTGTTTCAGTCAAGAAGTTGATTTATTTTCCTGAAACAAGAGAAAGCCAAGATGGACAGAAGAGACGAAGTGATAACTGAGGCTGAAGGGCAGCAACCCTGAAAATTTACTATTGTTGTTGTTGTTGTTTGTTTAAATTAATTTGGCGAAAGACGAGCACACGCATCATCACAAGTAAGGTCGAGGTCTGCACAATCCTGTCGGTCCTACCTTCTACTCGCCGTTAGTTTTGTACATCCCCGTGCACCATTTTTTTTACATTTTGCAGTCATTGGCGGCCGCTCTATTCTGATTACTCACCTGCCATGAATTGGTCATTCAGTCACAGTATGTTTTCTTGTTATAGTTGTGTGCCAGCGCGCAAGCTCGAAATCATCATTTATCGAATTGTCTGAACGGTAGGCAGATTATGGGATTCGCATATTTTCATTGTGGCCTGGTTATCATTGACAGTTCTTTTAGAAAGGCTGATGATTCTCAATGTTTTGTAAATGCTGGTGATGAGTCCTAACTGATTTGACTGTTTGCACTGATTGGACTTGGACAGATTTCTCACGAGACGATTGACTTACACTATTGGTGCACCATTTGTTTCTGTAAATAAACCCTTGTGTGAATTATATATATATTGCTCTAATTTGGAATGTGAATGAGGGTGGACTGAGGAAGGAATAATGATGAGCGACTGAGGAGCGACATATATTTGGGGAAAATAACGCAATATAATGCATAATATTAACGTAATAATATTAACGAAGGGTCATGACGTGAATTAAATGCTTACAAGGCAGGGTAATGCATTTTTTTGGCTCGATGCAATTAAATACTCAATTCAATTACGATGAGTAAAGGTATGTTTTGGTGGGCAATGTTTACTGATATATTAAATGCCAATTGTTTCTGGTAAAGTCCGAGTGATGCGATAATTTGCGTGAAATACCTGTACGATATATTTTGAAAAATTGCTAACCCGATTTCCCGGTAGACAGAGTAACACAGATTTTGACTTGAACCTTGCAATCCGATTTCCGGTTCGGTCGATGTAATTGGTTAAATCGATGAAATTTCCAGATCCGGCTAAATGTTTAAAGTAAATTAACTTCACTATGTAAGTTTGAGATTTAACCGGTTAGCCTGTTTACGCAGCCTTGACGATCCAGTTGATAACTGTAACGTCTCGGTCAAAAGAAACAGAGAATTTATGGATTATGACGTGAGAATGAATAAACAAGTTTGTTTGTATCTAAATGTCGAAGAAAGCTAAGATTGCCTCCACACAGTCCAAGCCGTCGATAATTGCAGGATTAATATTGTGGTTTTGATCACAAAAGTTATTTCCATTGCCAGAAAATCTTCCATTTATCTGGTATATTGTAATGTCAACCGCGCATTAAGTTAAAACTTCATTTCCTAAGAAGAAATGGAATTGAGAAGGTTTTTCCCACGATTATCGCGTTCAAATGCTTCTTCTTAACCAGTGCGACATTATGGGATAATTGTTTACCCAAATTGAAGAATATGTTTTGTTTTGTTATACAACTCGGTAGGCCTGATAAGAATCACGGTCATGTAACATTTCGTCCCAGTTCATCTCACTGGTTAAAATTACACCAGAAGCAATCGTTGTCATGCAGATGCGCACTAATATACACCCAGTCACGGTCACTGACCGCCGGCCGCCGCTACCGGCCGCTCAGACCCTGACCCCACGCGTCCCATCCCAAAACACGTGACGTCATTAACGAAGTTTCGGCCAGGCTGGTCTGACGCCGCCCATCAGTGACGAGGGGAAAAACCCGTGGATTTCGCTCAGATGGGACAGTTGTGGAACATACAGCGAGTACTGAGTACCAAGTACTGAGTAACGAGTGCCAAGTACCAAGTACCGGGTACAAAGTACAGAAACACGACCAGTGGTACACCAGTCACACAATACACTACACAATGCACACTACACAATATGCACTACGCAATATACACTACACAAATAATCTACACACAATACACTACACTACACAATATACACTACACAATATAGACTACACAATATACATTACGCAATAAGCAACTACACACTTTGCCCTACACAATATGCACTACAAATTGTATCACGCCGGCGACGCTTCTTCACACTTGCAGACAGACAGACAGCCCACACCCCCCACCCCCACCCCCACCCGCACCCGCACCCGCACCCGCACCCGCACCCGCACCCGCACCCGCACACGCACACGCACACGCACACGCACACGCACACGCACACGCACCCCCACCCCCACACGCACCCCCACCCCCACCCCCACGCACACGCACACGCACACGCACACGCACACGCACACGCACACGCACACGCACACGCACACGCACACGCACACGCACACGCACACGCACACGCACACGCACACGCACTTGAGTGGGGGGGGGGGGGGGGGGGCAGCTGCTCCCTCCTCTTCCGCCGCCCCCTGGTTCTGGATAGCCGTCAGCGGACATATGTAATCACATGATACATACGTCATAAATTACGCTACTCATAGGTAATGATGCGTGACAAATATGTTTGTGCGACAGATGCCATCGAATCAGCGCCTCCTGGAGGGATGATGTGGCATGACACCGCGCGCATTATGGGCGGCCACATGCTATTCAGCAGAACCCTCTGATCATCAGCACATCAGTCACATGCACGCCGATCTGTTCGGCTCTGTTGATCATGTTCTGCGCCTGACTGGACCTGGGATGACAGTGTTCCGAATGCAGTGCTGTGAACAAAAACTTCCCACCCGTCACCGTACAACTCCCGAGAACATCTCGAACTCGACCTGAACACCGTCCGGTCACAAATAAAACACCTATGACCAGATCGACATTTATTTCTACACACGGGCGGCGGGCGGGCGGCATGGACACTCGCCGTGGTTAAAACTGCACCCGGGCGGCGACGCGCCGGTAAAACTGCACCCCAGGTGGTGATGGGCGGGTCCGGGCCGGGGTGACCCAGATGTTGGCGAGGGGTGTGCGACAACAGACATGGTGGTGACAGTACCACGGAAATCGATGTCGCCACACACAGTGGACGCGACATGTGACGGCGCGAGAATGGAGAATCATCGGTCACACGGGCCACGGGTGGGGCAGACAGAGTCAATACTCCAACCTCAGACAACTGTCAACACCGTCCAGAACAGGGGCATGCATCGATGCCTACGCAGGCTCTCGTTATCAACTGAGCAACATCAGGCAACATACACAAATCCAAATGCGTCACAAGTCCAACGGCAGGCATTTTTCGTTATTCTTTTAGACGTTTTTAACAGACATCTTCTATGCGGTTATCCAGGTTTCGTCTCTGGTACGAGAGAAGTCGTGTCACTGCCGGCGACGGTGAATCGGTCTTATAACATCAGGAGCTCGTCACACCATCGGCATTGTCAACTGATGACACGTCACTACGTCGGTCACGGTGTCGAGGACATGACGTTCACGTCACACCGTTCTCCGCGAGCAGGTGACGTAAGCATGACGTCACAGTGCAATCAGTCCAGTTACGACGGGAGAAGTTCACTGCGACAGTTGCGCAACCCATCAGAGGATGTTAAAACAGCCGCCCGCCCCGGCGCGCGTGCTCACAGCTATACAGTAAACACACGCACACATACACTCACACGTAGACATCGCCTCCTCGTTTCTCCTCAGTCCTCACCAACGGCGCACCTCCGCCCACGAAAGACCTCGATCACGCTACACCGACGCTCTACCGATAAACGATTCTCCAATTTAGTGTCGGACACTTGAATGTTAAATACCTGACGAGTGGCGACCTTTCGTCGCCGATATAAAATTCCCTGTGGCGGCGGCGGCGGCGGCGGCGGCGGTTCGGCGCGCCCCAGGCCCCTGAGACATACACCGTCCGTCGCACGCACACCCAGACAGCCAGACTCAGTTATTACAGCTGCGGCCGCCCGACAGCCGCAAACGCCGGGAGGGGAGAGACGGGCCGGGCCGCGGGGCCGGCCAGCACGGCGGGTCGGCAGTCACCGCGGAGCAGGGGACAGGGGAGACGGGGAGAGACGGGGGGAGACGGGGGGAGACGGGGGGAGACGGGGGGAGACGGGGGGAGACGGGGGGAGACGGGGGGAGACGGGAGAGACGGGGGGAGACGGGGGGAAACGGGATAAGACGGGGACCAATCCAATAGACCAGTCACAGCCACATACTCTCACACACAGCGAGACAGACAGACAGACAGACAGACAGACAGACAGACAGACAGGCGAAGGAGAGGGACAGGCAGACAGCCGGGCTGGGAGAAGCCTCAGCGCGGCGGGCGGCGGCCCAGCGCTGCACCACGGCCGCTGTGGCGGTGGGCCCAGCGCTGCGCTGCGGCGCCGCAGCCGGGATGTTGACTCGGCCAGACGGCGTTACTAACGACACCCTGCGGCGCCGTTCCCGGCCGACCGTCTCGCGGCGCATACACGCCCGGCGGACAGCGGCACGCAATAACGAGACACGGGATGTCAGGCAGCCTCTCAGACACCGTTCAAAGGGAGACGGCAACACGCCGCCGTCAGGGACGACAGCCGTTACACGCTCAACCACGCACGCGCACGCGCACACGCTGGGGTGACCGCCGCGCGCTGACGGTGGCATCGGGCCAGACGGCGCCGGCCTCGCTCGTTCACAGATCGACTAGACGCCGGCCGCTGCCCCTCGGCCGAAACTTTCACACTTTACAAAAATAAATATCTGACCGGAGCGCGCCAACCGTTCAACACGTCGCGGCGGCCGTTTCAGCGCGACTGCGGAGACTGCTGCGCCGCCTGTACACAGCGGGGGCGGTGTATGTATAGGAGAGGGAGCCAGCGAGGCCGCTCAGCCGGAGGCGCCGTTTTCGGGGTGTGGCGGCTGGCCGAAGGTCCCGTTTTCAGGGCGCGGTGGCTGACCGGAAGGCCCGTTTTCGGTGCGCGGCGGCTGACAGGGAGGCCCACCGTCGGCTCCGCCCTCCGCCCGGCGGCACGGCCCACACACCGGGTCGGGCGTTACTCGCGGCGCGCTGAGAATGGTGAAACAGCGCGAGCATACGCGAACCGGTGTGTAGAGCTGTTCGCGCGGGATCACCGCCTCGTACCTTGAACAGTCGGCGCAGTAGACGTTGCCGCAGTTTCTGGGAACGAGACGGAAGCGTTAAACCGCAATTACACTACATGCAGTTGAAAGCTCTTGGCACTTCACCAAACGCAGCATGTGCTATGATCAATAACAAATCAACCTAGCTTGCGCTATCATCAATGACAAACAAACCTATCTGCAATAGCAATTGTCCGGTGTCGGAAGGCTGACATAAGTACGCTTTGTGGTGCACGGTGGCTGCAGAGTCACTTCAGACTGGACCGGGGGCCGGTCTGCTCGTCCGTACCTGCAGTGGTGTCGACGGCGCCCAAGCCAGAACTCTGTGTCACAGCCAGTGCAGCGGGCAACTGCGTAGTCTGGGACCCATAACTGTGGCCTGGCGTCCGCCTCCTCCACCGCTTCCCAGCTGCCGCCGTCTGACGTGGACGACTGGCGGCCGACGGACAGCTGCTCCTCCAGGGCTGCCGTCAGCTCCTGTGAGACACATACACAGACCGACCGTCAGCCTCCCGTGTTACACACAGACAGCTGTCTCTGCAGTCAGCCGCTGTCGGCCTCCCGTGTTACACACAGACAACACATACACAGTAAGCCTCCTGTTACACATCCTGCGATATACACAGCTACTCCAGACCGCTGTCAGCTCACCAAACACATACACAAACAGTCAGCCTCCTGTGTTACACACAGCTGCTTGCTCCGTCAGCGCCGCTGTCGGCTCCCCGTACACACATACATAAGTAGTCGCCCTCATTGCCCATGCTACACACAGGCTGACGCCAAATAACTCCGGCTCCACCCGCTGGTCTCCAATACCAAAGCGGAAACTGCACAACAGAGCAATAGACTGGACAAATATTGAAATCAAACTCTTACAATTCACTGTCGATCGAGGACAAGGCTGCTACTTTCTTTAGAACGACTACATTCTACCTGCGTGGTTTAACTTTCAGTCAATTCAATACCCCACCAAACGGATACAATCTACCTGCGTGGTTTAACTTTCAGTCAATTCAATACCCCACCAAACGGATACAATCTACCTGCGTGGTTTAACTTTCAGTCAATTCAATACCCCACCAAACGGATACAATCTACCTGCGTGGTTTAACTTTCAGTCAATTCAATACCCCACCAAACGGATACAATCTACCTGCGTGGTTTAACTTTCAGTCAATTCAATACCCCACCAAACGGATACAATCTACCTGCGTGGTTTAACTTTCAGTCAATTCAATACCCCACCAAACGGATACAATCTACCTGCGTGGTTTAACAAGTCATCCAATATCCCACAACTCACGGTCAATTTCATCCAGCGGTAAACTTTTACACTAAGCTCGTCCACTTACAGTAGAACTAGAAGTTAGCTGGGATCAGCAGGGCCAATCAAACTGCGCGAACAACCGCTAATTTGTTGGCTGCAGTTTGATTGACCTCGGCCCGACCGGAGGGGAAGCGTAGCACAGGGAGAGCTAAGACCGACCACGCATGCGCAGTGAGGAGCGGCAGCGAGATAGAGCGAGACAGAGCGATATAGTCGGTCCGGGTTAAGGTCAGAGCAAAGGTGAGACCGATGAAGCGAGCAGTGGTGCTGGGATGACGAAGGTGTAGTGTGTTTGTTTGTTTATAAGGTCTCCGCGACTGATGACGTGTGTTGACCAGTGGTGAGGCGTGTAACGAGGTCTGTCCGAACTTACCGTGTCGTCGGGACGGTCTCCGTGCCGTCCGCCGGCACACTGATAGGAGACCTGGGTGCACAGCGCCAGCCGCGTCATGTGCAGGTCCCGGCGCAGCGCGTCCACCTCCAGCTGAAGCACAGCGCCCGACCAAACATCAGACACACCGCCGCAACACTCCACAGGACCAATCATCAGACAAACCGCCGCAACACTCCACACGACCAATCATCAGACAAACCGCCGCAACACTCCACAGGACCAAACATCAGACAAACCGCCGCAACACTCCACAGGACCAATCATCAGACAAACCGCCGCAACACTCCACAGGACCAATCATCAGACAAACCGCCGCAACACTCCACAGGACCAAACATCAGACAAACCGCCGCAACACTCCACAGGACCAATCATCAGACAAACCGCCGCAACACTCCACAGGACCAAACATCAGACAAACCGCCGCAACACTCCACACGACCAAACATCAGACAAACCGCCGCAACACTCCACAGGACCAAACATCAGACAAACCGCCGCAACACTCCACACGACCAAACATCAGACAAACCGCCGCAACACTCCACAGGACCAATCATCAGACAAACCGCCGCAACACTCCACACGACCAATACCAAGCATCAGACAAACCGCCGCAACACTGCACAGGACCAATACAAAGCATCAGACAAACCGCCGCAACACTCCACAGGACCAAACATCAGACAAACCGCCGCAACACTCCACACGACCAAACATCAGACAAACCGCCGCAACACTCCACAGGACCAAACATCAGACAAACCGCCGCAACACTCCACAGGACCAAACATCAGACAAACCGCCGCAACACTCCACACGACCAAACATCAGACAAACCGCCGCAACACTCCACAGGACCAAACATCAGACAAACCGCCGCAACACTCCACAGGACCAATCATCAGACAAACCGCCGCAACACTCCACAGGACCAAACATCAGACAAACCGCCGCAACACTCCACACGACCAAACGTTAGACAAACCGCCGCAACACTCCACACGACCAAACATCAGACAAGCCGCCGCAACACTCCACAGGACCAAACATCAGACAAACCGCCGCAACACTCCACACGACCAAACATCAGACAAACCGCCACAACACTCCACACGACCAAACATCAGACAAACCGCCGCAACACTCCACACGACCAAACATCAGACAAGCCGCCGCAACACTCCACAGGACCAAACATCAGACAAACCGCCGCAACACTCCACAGGACCAAACATCAGACAAGCCGCCGCAACACTCCACAGGACCAATCATCAGACAAACCGCCGCAACACTCCACACGACCAAGCATCAGACAAACCGCTGCAACACTCCACAGGACCAATCATCAGACAAACCGCCGCAACACTCCACACGACCAAACATCAGACAAACCGCCGCAACACTCCACAGGGACCAAACATTAGACAAACCGCCGCAACACTCCACAGGACCAATCATCAGACAAACCGCCGCAACACTCCACACGACCAAACATCAGACAAGCCGCCGCAACACTCCACAGGACCAATCATCAGACAAACCGCCGCAACACTCCACACGACCAAACATCAGACAAGCCGCCGCAACACTCCACAGGACCAAACATCAGACAAACCGCCGCAACACTCCACAGGACCAATCATCAGACAAACCGCCGCAACACTCCACAGGACCAAACATCAGACAAACCGCCGCAACACTCCACAGGACCAATACCAAGCATCAGACAAACCGCCGCAACACTCCACAGGACCAAACATCAGACAAGCCGCCGCAACACTCCACAGGACCAATCATCAGACAAACCGCCGCAACACTCCACAGGACCAATACCAAGCATCAGACAAACCGCTGCAACACTCCACAGGGACCAAACATTAGACAAACCGCCGCAACACTCCACAGGACCAATCATCAGACAAACCACCGCAACACTCCACACGACCAAACATCAGACAAGCCGCCGCAACACTCCACAGGACCAAACATCAGACAAACCGCCGCAACACTCCACAGGACCAAACATCAGACAAACCGCCGCAACACTCCACAGGACCAATCAGACAAGCCGCCGCAACACTCCACAGGACCAAACATCAGACAAACCGCCGCAACACTCCACAGGACCAAACATCAGACAAACCGCCGCAACACTCCACAGGACCAATCATCAGACAAGCCGCCGCAACACTCCACACGACCAAACATCAGACAAACCGCCGCAACACTCCACAGGACCAATCAGACAAACCGCCGCAACACTCCACAGGACCAATCATCAGACAAACCGCCGCAACACTCCACAGGACCAATCATCAGACAAACCGCCGCAACACTCCACAGGACCAAACATCAGACAAACCGCCGCAACACTCCACAGGACCAAACATCAGACAAGCCGCCGCAACACTCCACAGGACCAATCATCAGACAAACCGCCGCAACACTCCACAGGACCAATACCAAGCATCAGACAAACCGCTGCAACACTCCACAGGGACCAAACATTAGACAAACCGCCGCAACACTCCACAGGACCAATCATCAGACAAACCGCCGCAACACTCCACACGACCAAACATCAGACAAACCGCCACAACACTCCACAGGACCAAACATCAGACAAACCGCCGCAACACTCCACAGGACCAAACATCAGACAAACCGCCGCAACACTCCACACGACCAATACAAAGCATCAGACAAACCGCCGCAACACTGCACACGACCAATACAAAGCATCAGACAAACCGCCGCAACACTCCACAGGACCAAACATCAGACAAACCGCCGCAACACTCCACAGGACCAAACATCAGACAAGCCGCCGCAACACTCCACAGGACCAATCATCAGACAAACCGCCGCAACACTCCACAGGACCAATACCAAGCATCAGACAAACCGCCGCAACACTCCACACGACCAAACATCAGACAAACCGCCGCAACACTCCACAGGACCAAACATCAGACAAACCGCCGCAACACTCCACACGACCAAACATCAGACAAACCGCCGCAACACTCCACACGACCAATACCAAGCATCAGACAAACCGCCGCAACACTCCACACGACCAAACATCAGACAAACCGCCGCAACACTCCACACGACCAAACATCAGACAAGCCGCCGCAACACTCCACACGACCAAACATCAGACAAACCGCCGCAACACTCCACAGGACCAAACATCAGACAAACCGCCGCAACACTCCACAGGACTAATCATCAGACAAACCGCCGCAACACTCCACACGACCAAACATCAGACAAACCGCCGCAACACTCCACAGGACCAAACATCAGACAAACCGCCGCAACACAGCACACGACCAAACATCAGACAAACCGCCGCAACACTCCACACGACCAAACATCAGACAAACCGCCGCAACACTCCACAGGACCAAGCATCAGACAAACCGCCGCAACACTCCACACGACCAAACATCAGACAAACCGCAGCAACACTCCACAGGACCAAACATCAGACAAACCGCCGCAACACTCCACAGGACCAATCATCAGACAAACCGCCGCAACACTCCACAGGACCAAACATCAGACAAACCGCCGCAACACTCCACACGACCAAACATTAGACAAACCGCCGCAACACTCCACAGGACCAAACATCAGACAAACCGCCGCAACACTCCACACGACCAAACATCAGACAAACCGCCGCAACACTCCACAGGACCAAACATCAGACAAACCGCCGCAACACTCCACACGACCAATCATCAGACAAACCGCCGCAACACTCCACACGACCAATACCAAGCATCAGACAAACCGCCGCAACACTGCACAGGACCAAACATCAGACAAACCGCCGCAACACTCCACACGACCAATACCAAGCATCAGACAAACCGCCGCAACACTCCACAGGACCAAACATCAGACAAACCGCCGCAACACTCCACACGACCAATACCAAGCATCAGACAAACCGCCGCAACACTGCACAGGACCAAACATCAGACAAACCGCCGCAACACTCCACACGACCAATACCAAGCATCAGACAAACCGCCGCAACACTCCACAGGACCAAACATCAGACAAACCGCCGCAACACTCCACACGACCAATACCAAGCATCAGACAAACCACCGCAACACTGCACAGGACCAAACATCAGACAAACCGCCGCAACACTCCACACGACCAATACCAAGCATCAGACAAACCGCCGCAACACTCCACAGGACCAAACATCAGACAAACCGCCGCAACACTCCACACGACCAATACCAAGCATCAGACAAACCGCCGCAACACTCCACAGGACCAATACAAAGCATCAGACAAACCGCCGCAACACTGCACAGGACCAATACAAAGCATCAGACAAACCGCCGCAACACTCCACAGGACCAATACCAAGCATCAGACAAACCGCCGCAACACTGCACAGGACCAATACAAAGCATCAGACAAACCGCCGCAACACTCCACAGGACCAATACAAAGCATCAGACAAACCGCCGCAACACTCCACAGGACCAAACATCAGACAAACCGCCGCAACACTCCACACGACCAAACATCAGACAAGCCGCCGCAACACTCCACAGGACCAAACATCAGACAAACCGCCGCAACACTCCACAGGACCAAGCATCAGACAAACCGCCGCAACACTCCACACGACCAAACATCAGACAAACCGCCGCAACACTCCACAGGACCAAACATCAGACAAACCGCCGCAACACTCCACACGACCAAACATCAGACAAACCGCCGCAACACTCCACAGGACCAATCATCAGACAAACCGCCGCAACACTCCACAGGACCAAACATCAGACAAACCGCCGCAACACTCCACACGACCAAACATCAGACAAACCGCCGCAACACTCCACAGGACCAAACATCAGACAAACCGCCGCAACACTCCACACGACCAAACATCAGACAAACCGCCGCAACACTCCACACGACCAAACATCAGACAAACCGCCGCAACACTCCACAGGACCAAACATCAGACAAACCGCCGCAACACTCCACACGACCAAACATCAGACAAACCGCCGCAACACTCCACAGGACCAATACCAAGCATCAGACAAACCGCCGCAACACTCCACACGACCAAACATCAGACAAAAACCGCCGCAACACTCCATAGGACCAAACATCAGACAAACCGCCGCAACACTCCACACGACCAAACATCAGACAAACCGCCGCAACACTCCACAGGACCAATCATCAGACAAACCGCCGCAACACTCCACAGGACCAAACTTCAGACAAACCGCCGCAACACTCCACACGACCAAACATCAGACAAACCGCCGCAACACTCCACAGGACCAAACATCAGATAAACCGCCGCAACACTCCACACGACCAAACATCAGACAAACCGCCGCAACACTCCACAGGACCAATAACAAGCATCAGACAAACCGCCGCAACACTCCACACGACCAAACATCAGACAAAAACCGCCGCAACACTCCACACGACCAATACCAAGCATCAGACAAACCGCCGCAACACTCCACAGGACCAAACATCAGATAAACCGCCGCAACACTCCACACGACCAAACATCAGACAAACCGCCGCAACACTCCACAGGACCAATACCAAGCATCAGGCAAACCGCTGCAACACTCCACAGGGACCAAACATTAGACAAACCGCCGCAACACTCCACAGGACCAATCATCAGACAAACCGCCGCAACACTCCACACGACCAATCATCAGACAAACCGCCGCAACACTCCACAGGACCAATCATCAGACAAGCCGCCGCACTGCACAGGACCAAACAGACAAACCGCCGCAACACTCCACAGGACCAAACATCAGACAAACCGCCGCAACACTCCACAGGACCAAACATCAGACAAACCGCCACAACACTCCACAGGACCAATCATCAGACAAACCGCCGCAACACTCCACACGACCAAACATCAGACAAACCGCCGCAACACTCCACAGGACCAATCATCAGACAAACCGCCGCAACACTCCACAGGACCAATACCAAGCATCAGACAAACCGCCGCAACACTCCACACGACCAAACATTAGACAAACCGCCGCAACACTCCACAGGACCAATCATCAGACAAACCGCCGCAACACTCCACAGGACCAATCATCAGACAAACCGCCGCAACACTCCACAGGACCAATCATCAGACAAGCCGCCGCAACACTCCACAGGACCAATCAGACAAACCGCCGCAACACTCCACAGGACCAATCATCAGACAAACCGCCGCAACACTCCACAGGACCAAACAAACCGCCACAACACTCCACACGACCAAACATCAGACAAACCGCCGCACTGCACAGGACCAAACAGACACACCGCCGCAACACTCCACAGGACCAATATCAAACATCAGACAAACCGCCGCAACACTGCACAGGGACGGATACGCCCCAGGGATTATACACACCGTGGTCGAACACACTGATACGCAGGACTCTTAACACACATAGTCATTTAAACACTGCGGTCAGGCATCAGACCAACTGCCACACGGCTCCACTGAAGGATTTTTAACCCTCGCAATGCGGGAGCTTTTTTTCACCTTCGCCCTACGGAGGGGGGGGGGGGGTCCTAAAAAGACCCACCCCTGTTAACCCGCGAGTTACTGGGAGACTATTTTTTGCCCCCCCCCCCCCCCCCCTCCCGTTATTTTGCAATAACTCTTAACCCGCGCACTGCAGGGGCTTTGCGCCGAACACGAACTGCAGGGGGGGTTGACTTCCGACCCCCCCCCCCCCCCCCCCCGAGATCTCGAAAACTACGCAACGTAGCGAGAAGCGGGAAAAGGCATTTGATAGCTTCATACATGTTCTATCGAAAGTATTTCAGTGTTTTTTTAAGTCAGGTCAAAATTGAGGTCACCAGAGGTCATCAAAGGTCAAATTTCCAGTTTTTCCAGTTTTAAGACATCGCTCCAGAAATTCCCATATATCTCAGAAACGATGATAGAAACAAACGGAAAAAAGCAAACGCCAGCCAGTGAAATTTGTAATCGCTAAGGTGCCCTCAGATTTGCTCTCAGGTTAATATTTGAGGCTCCAGAGGCCAAAAAGGAAAAAACACGTTTTTTTGCTAAATCGTTTTTTGCTATTTACTTTGTACTTAATAAAGATAACGGAAAACTGTTTACGCCACAAAAAAGTGATGGTGACCTCGCATGACCTCAAATGACCCAATAGGGGTCACTGAACAAAACTTACACTTGGATCATCAAGAATATCCCATAATAACATGATCCAGAAGTAATTGGACTAGTACCATGCATATCCTTGAAATAGGAAGCATTTGTATATTTCCCCATTGACTTATTATTATGGAGAGGTTACGAAATTGACCTGACCTTAGGTCACCGATATCAAAATTCCGAGTTATACGAATTGTAAGTACTGATGCCCTCATGACATCCTGTAAGTTTCAACCTGATCGGTGAAAAACACTGGCTTTGGCACAACTGCAAACATTTTTGGTGGTGGGGTCACTTGACCTGGTCTGGTGACTGACCTGAGATGACCAGAGCATTTTTTTCTCAAAGTGTGCGCAATTGATGTCCTAACAGGTGTTCAAAACCCGGCGGCGCTGCGCGCCGCCGTTTTTTTCGCTATCTTTGAAAAACCTGAGGGGGGCGGAAATCACCCCCTCCCCCTGCAGTGCGCGGGTTAAACGAACACCGGTATCGTCACCAAACTTGCAGTACCTTCTCTCACATCAATTCTACACATGTTGGCAAAAGGAAAAATATGAGATTATGATAGGTCAACCGGGAATGACGTCAGAGTGAAGTCATGTTCTTCGGTTTTGGTTGCAAAATAATGGTTTGCGGAAAACGCTGTCAAAGGTACGATGTTTGAGATAAACTCAATTTTCTTAAATCAAATTACTCACAATAGACCGGGCTATCAAACCGCTATCTCGGATTTTTTAGGTTTTTTTTTTATTCAAAATTGAGAAATCCAAATACATTTTTTTTTTAAACAAAATTTCAAGAAAAAAATCAGAATTATAAAAAAACGGAATATATGTGATCTAGACGTGTGCGGTGAATATGTGTACCCAATTTGAAGTCAATATCTTCAAAAATGACGAGTTATGACCTTTAAATGACAAATCGACCACCTCTCACAGCATTACTATGCATAAAAAACGCATTTCCATTTTTGCTTTTTACTTCTATTTATATGGAACAAACAATGTTCTAAGGTCATTGTACGCGTTCTAGACGATAAACAACCCCATAAACATGTGTTACAACGCCTAATGACCGTAATCTGCAGTTTGACCTCGTGACCTCGGATGACCTTGACCTGACCCAAGGTCATACACAGCTTAGAAAGGTACTTAGAAGTGTCGGACACACGAATCATACCAATTTATCGACAGCTTATGCGTTTAATATCGCAATTGTGCGAGACAATTCCATCCATAGAGACCTTTTGACACGGTCAAACATTTTGTACTTGACCTGACCTGTGACGTCATCGGTGACCCCGAGGTCAACAATATTATGTTTCCTCGATAAATTTCCCAGGGCTATCGAATGCCGTTTGAATTTTTACATTCGGTCCAGTAGTTCCGGAGATCCGAGGGGGGCAAAAAATAGCCCCCCCCCCAGTAAGTCGAGTTATGAAATATACCCCAGTAACTCGCGGGTTAACTTCCAAACCAAGCAACATAGGGCAACGCGGTAAGAACCAACATGCTGCCCGTCATGTTTGGAATCTAACGGTATGCAATTGTTAGGTTTCGGGTCAACGAGTGACCCCCCAGGTCAAGTGAATGACCTCGATCGACCACGTCCAGAACAGCGAGTTTGCTCAGTCAGAAAACCTCAAAATGAAAAATTGGTAAATGTAAATCTAAAGGCATGTTCCTAGACCAGTTTTGTCTCAGAAATACAGAAAACGTAATTATTTGTCCGTATCTGGTAAAAAAGTCAAACAAGTTATTTAAAAAAATGACGTCATGAGTTTATTACACTTACGGAGCCATCACTCTCACAAATAGAGATATTGCTTTGAAATTTGGTTTGGGTATTGCCCATACTCAGTTCTCTCACATATATTCCGTTTTAACATCTTATTTTTTTTTTATTTTGTGGTGATTTTTCCAAAAAAAATCAGTTTGTTAATTTTAGGGGTCAAACCCCCCAAATTTCGCAATTCCAAGATTGCCATTTTAAAGAGTGACATTTTATATCTTTTTTTAATTGCGTTTGCAATTTGCTTTAAAACTTTGCTTTCTACGATTTTTCAAACATTTATCGTTTTTCCACCAACATGACGTCATCAAAACATTATCTCCCAAATTGATTAACCAATTGCAATGAAATTTGTACAGCATACGTATAATTGTTGTAAACTCAGTTATTTATTTATTTATTTCACATCACGTCTCATCCACTATCGTGGCTTTGCATGAGAACAGGTCACACGATACAACTGCACATATGGGTAAGAATAGCACTGCATCACACTGAACCAAACATTCCACAGACACACAAGACGGCCAAGTCGATCTAACGTCCCTGCAAACTTGTCAAGTGGTCCTTCAGCAATCGCTTAGACCCTTCACGCACAGCCGCGGGCAGTGCATTGTATGCAGTGGCGGCTCTGTACAAGAACTGTCGCCTACCGGTTTCAGTTTTGATTGTCGGCAGTCATAACAGCTGCTGTTCACTCGCTCGTGTACTCCTGTCATGGACCTGCCTGGTGGTCGTAATTGACTGGGCGATTGTGACTGGTTTGCCAGTAGTCAGTGCTTGACGCAGCACGATACGTGCATAAGTTGTGAGCGGAGAGCCAGCCTAACTGCGAAAGCACGTCACTGATGTGGTCATATTTTCGACGGCCGGATATCACACGAGCACAGTTCAGCACCTTCTGAATGTGGTACATTGACGGTTTAGAGCTACTGAAAATTTCAGCAAGATTCGCCGCATGTGTAAAAAGTAATGCAAGAAAAACCTCAGGGGGGTCGTTTTAGGACCCCCCCCCCCCCCCCCCCCCGTAGGGCGAGGGTTAATACTGGCAAATGCAACAAAATATACGAGCATCTTGTGAAGACTTGAAAAACGCTAGGGTGATGTGCTACTCGTTGATAAATGTGCACAGTTGTTTTCCTTATTTCAGCCTTCCTGCCGAATTGCCACCATAGACACATTCTCAATTTGATACTGCCTTGGCGATAATTTGCGCCACGCCCAATACACGCATACATCTGACTTTCGCGACACATAAGCCGAACTGGCAAATAGAAACAGGAGAACGCATTTCGCGGCGGGTGCATATCATGAATAACTAACGAACCATCGAAAGAAAACCAAACAACGTAAGGAAACCTGCCTTCCTTGCGGTAAAAGTATATATTTTAAGATGTCACTGGAAGACCGCAAAATGTTTATGAATTAATGTCAGAAAAAAATGAGTGGCAATTTTTACATTTACAATCAGTTACATTTTCAATTAAACACACATCACTGGAAGTAAGCGATACCAATACTGAAATACACGGAGCTTGTGCTGACTGACACCGACTACCATAAACACGATGTCCAAATGTCGAAAAATGCCACAATGACGTGTCCCATTGAAAAAGGCATCTGATCAGGATAGCCATCCGGGGAGCATATCCGGGGATATATATATATATATATATATATATATATATATATATATATATATATATATATATATATATATATATATATATATATATCATTTGTCGAGAATGCGACTTATTACGTGATTTGAGTGAATGAAATATCGTTATCGTATCCGAAATTTAGCTGCGCCTGGAGAAGCACACTAACAAACGGTCCTTTCCTTTCATCCGAAGTATATGTAGTGTGGCCTGTGGCCCGAGTGTCCGGCGGTCCACTCCGCCTCTGGCTGCGGCCCGGCTCGGCTCGGCCCGGCCAGGCTACGGCTGCTGCACATCTGCATACGAGCCGTGGCCGGCGCCGGGGCGGCGTTGGGGCGGCGTTGGGGCGAGCGCCCCCGCGGCCGGTGGGCTAATTTATCAGTCCGCGGCGCCACCTCGGTCGCCGGGTCGGGGCGGGCCGCGGCCGGGACGGGGCGGTCAATATGCCACCTATGCGGTACAGAACGGCGGCGAGGAGCGGGGCGGACGGGCGGCGGGGCGGCGGGGCGGCGGGGCGGCGGGGCGGCAGCCAGCGGCCGGGGCAATGGCTCGGCACGGTGCCGGTCCGCTGGCCGGCCGCGCCGTCCACTCACGGACCATTGGTCACTGATAGGGCGGCCGGTCACTGCCGCGCCGCTCACTGGACACGGCCACCCACACCCACACTCTGTACACTCACACCCACACCCACACTCTGTACACTCACACCCACACCCACACCCACACCCACACTCACACTCACACTCACACTCACACTCACACTCACACTCACACTCACACTCACACTCACACTCACACACACACACACACACACACACACACACACACACACACACACTCACACACACTCACACTCACTCACACTCACTCACACTCACACTCACACTCACACTCACACTCACACTCACTCACACTCACTCACACTCACTCACACTCACTCACACTCACTCACACTCACACAGAGACACACAAACACACCCACACACACACACACAAACACACCCACACAGAGACACACAAACACAGCCACACAGACACACAAACACAGCCACACTAAGACACACAACACAGCCACACAGACACACAAACACACCAACACAGAGACACACAAACACACCCAAACAGAGACACAGAGACACACACACACCCAAACAGAGACACAGAGACACCCAAGCACAGACACACAGAGACACACAAACACACCCACACCCACACAGAGACAGAGACACAGAGACACAGACACACAGACACACACACAGACACACACACAGACACACACACAGACACACACACAGACACACACACAGACACACACACAAACACACTCACACATACACACATACACAAACACATACACACAAACACAGACACAAACACACAGACCCATACACACACAGAGACACACAAACACACCCACACAGAGACAACGGCTTAAACAACGAGAGCACGGCCAACTACACAGATGGGCCATCTCTGTTCCCCGACATAAGACAGCCTTCAGCCCAGCGGGGCCAGCGCATGTACTACCCCAGCAGATATGGCGTTACTAAAGGAATCCAAGAACAGTCGCTATGTGTAGTCGCCGAAAATATGCATCTGTTCCCCGCGTTGCTTTTTCAAGCGACTCGTGGACAAGCGCAGCGGTTCAAATTAGATTTCAACACAAGGCGGGCAGAATACGGCGCTCGTGATTACTACGAAATCCAGTTAAGCAACCGTGATGTTACTGAGCTGTGTTGTGCTGAAAATAATATCAAGAATCTGCTCATAATGTTCCTTTCCTTTCGCATTGCTTTCGTACCAGCATAGTGGTTCAGATTAGATTCTAACTCGAGGCGAGCAGAATACTAATTGGTCGGAAAGCAAGTGCCTTGCATTACTGTCAACTCTAAGCGGGATAATAACAGTATTTAAAGCCGGTGTCCTTGGGAAAGCTTAAATTGCATTCAGCCAGCGACCAAGTTAGGTCAGAGGGCTGAGCCACTAACGCGGGCTCCTCAGAGTTCAAACCATTAGTGGACCAAGTTGGGTCGCCGCCTTATTAGGGACATCCGTTTCTCCGCGAATCGGAAGGGCGGAGACGCATGGGTGAGATTACAGACATTGCCGCAGAGCCGCCCCGCAATAAGCCTGAACCGACGCGATCTGGCCAAAGTTACCTTATTACGGAAACCCGTCATCGGCAAAGACCACTCACTGTTCAGGACATTCAGAAGTTCAGAGTTAGCGGCCGTCAGAATTAATAGCAGAAGTCATCAGGCGCGCTCACTTCAATCTGGCATAAATTTCATCAAAGGCCAATATTAATCCGCCGGTATTAAACCGCATCGACCACCGTCCAAAACTGTCCATTTAGATGCAAATTAGCATACCTTAAACGATAAAGGTTCGGCACACATCACAAGATGTTTCCCATCAAAGGCACATCATGTGTACCCGAATTCCTCGTGTTTTACGTGAATTCACTGACCTAGAAGGACCCCGAAATGACTGCGCACTCGTCGACACAACAGCCAGCTGGTACTCACAACGGCAAGCTTGGAACTTTCCGCGAGTATTGGGTCAACACCAGACACAATTCAAACTCCCTAGTTCCGTAATATGAGCATCACGAAACGACTCTTCAGCCGGCTCCCTTCCACAATGTGACGGCCACTCCACAGGCTCGTCTCCTCAACATTCAACCAACGAATCACCTCCAGGTTCTCTGGTCAACCACCACGAACCCCAACGGACCCTGTATCGCCACAGTAGCGTAGCCACAACCATCGACAAAACAAAACAAACCCGGCACGACACGCTCCGGTGACCAGGTACCATTTGTTTGCCGAGCGAGCATGTGTCCAGTCGACCCCCCCCCCCCCCCCCATCATCCCCCTCCTCGCCGAGCAGTAACGACAGCGATAGCAGCACACCGGTGGCCGCGCCTACCACCGGACAAACGATTCCTCCTAGCCACACCGCCGCCGGAGTAGAGCTGCCCGCAGCTACACCGGCGCTGGGCAGAGCCACGCGGGCAGAGCAGAGCAGCGTAGAGCCACAGTAGCGCTGAGTAGAGCCACATCGCCGCCGGGCAGAGACACATACACCGGGCAGAGCTACACAGACACCGGGCAGAGACACAGACACCGGGCAGAGACACACATACACCGGGCAGAGCCACAGACACCGGGCAGAGCTACACAGACACCGGGCAGAGACACACAGACACCGGGCAGAGACACAGACACCGGACAGAGTTACACAGACACCGGGCAGAGACACAGACACCGGCAGAGACACACATACACCGGGCAGAGCCACAGACACCGGGCAGAGCTACACAGACACCGGGCAGAGACACACATACACCGGGCAGAGCCACAGACACCGGACAGAGCCACACAGACACCGGGCAGAGCCACACAGACACCGGGCAGAGACACAGACACCGGGCAGAGACACAGACACCGGACAGAGTTACACAGACACCGGGCAGAGCCACACAAACACCGGGCAGAGACACACATACACCGGGCAGAGACACAGACACCGGACAGAGACAGAGACCGGGCAGAGACACAGACACCGGGCAGAGACACATACACCGGGCAGAGCCACACAGACACCGGGCAGAGACACAGACAACACCGGGCAGAGCCACACATACACCGGGCAGAGACACACAGACACCGGGCAGAGCGACACAGACAACGGGCAGATACACACAGACACCGGGCAGAGATACACAGACACCGGGCAGAGACACAGACACCGGGCAGAGATACACAGACACCGGGCAGAGCCACAAACACCGGGCAGAGCCACACATACACCGGGAAGAGCCACACAGACAACACCGGGCAGAGACACAGACACCGGGCAGAGACACAGACACCGGGCAGAGACACAGACACCGGGCAGAGCCACACAAACACCGGGCAGAGCCACACAAACACCGGGCAGACACACAGACACCGGGCAGAGCCACACAAACACCGGGCAGAGACACACAGACACCGGGCAGAGACACAGACACCGGGCAGAGCCACACAAACACCGGGCAGAGCCACACAAACACCGGGCAGAGCCACACATACACCGACCAGAGCCACACAGACACCGGGCAGAGCCACACATTACACAAACACCGGGCAGACACACAGACACCGGGCAGAGCCACACAGACACCGGGCAGAGACACAGACACCGGGCAGAGACGAACAGACACCGGGCAGAGCCACACAGACACCGGGCAGAGACGAACAGAGCCGTACAGAGGCGTACAGAGCCGCACCACCGCTGGGCAGAGCCACAGCAGCGCTGGGTAGAGCCGTACAGAGCAGCACAGGCAGAGTCGCACCGCCACCGGGCAGAGCCGAACAGACCCGTACATAGCAGCGCGGCCCGGCGCACAGAGCCGTACAGAGCAGCGCGGCCAGGCGCACAAAGCCGTACAGAGCAGCGCGGCCCGGCGCACAGAGCCGTACAGAGCAGCGCGGCCCGGCGAACAGAGCCGTACAGAGCAGCGCGGCCCGGCGCACAGAGCCGTACAGAGCAGCGCGGCCCGGCGCACAGAGCCGTACAGAGCAGCGCGGCCCGGCGCACAGAGCCACACAGAGCAGCGCGGCCCGGCGCACAGAGCCACACAGAGCAGCGCGGCCCGGCGCACAGAGCCGTACAGAGCAGCGCGGCCCGGCGCACAGAGCCACACAGAGCAGCGCGGCCCGGCGCACAGAGCCACACAGAGCAGCGCGGTCCGGCGCACAGAGCCACACAGAGCAGCGCGGCCCGGCGCACAGAGCCATACAGAGCAGCGCGGCCCGGCGCACAGAGCCGTACAGAGCAGCGCGGCCCGGCGCACAGAGCCACACAGAGCAGCGCGGCCCGGCGCACAGAGCCACACAGAGCAGCGCGGCCCGGCGCACAGAGCCGTACAGAGCAGCGCGGCCCGGCGCACAGAGCCACACAGAGCAGCGCGGCCCGTCGCACAGAGCCACACAGAGCCACACAGAGCAGCGCGGCCCGGCGCACAGAGCCGTACAGAGCAGCGCGGCCCGGCGCACAGAGCCGTACAGAGCAGCGCGGCCCGGCGCACAGAGCCACACAGAGCAGCGCGGCCCGGCGCACAGAGCCACACAGAGCAGCGCGGCCCGGCGCACAGAGCCACACAGAGCAGCGCGGCCCGGCGCACAGAGCCGTACAGAGCAGCGCGGCCCGGCGCACAGAGCCGTACAGAGCAGCGCGGCCCGGCGCACAGAGCCGTACAGAGCAGCGCGGCCCGGCGCACAGAGCCACACAGAGCAGCGCGGCCCGGCGCACAGAGCCGTAAAGAGCAGCGCGGCCCGGCGCACAGAGCCGTACAGAGCAGCGCGGCCCGGCGCACAGAGCCACACAGAGCAGCGCGGCCCGGCGCACAGAGCCACACAGAGCAGCGCGGCCCGGCGCACAGAGCCGTACAGAGCAGCGCGGCCCGGCGCACAGAGCCGTACAGAGCAGCGCGGCCCGGTGCACAGAGCCGTACAGAGCAGCGCGGCCCGGCGCACAGAGCCACACAGAGCAGCGCGGCCCGGCGCACAGAGCCGTACAGAGCAGCACGGCCCGGCGCACAGAGCCGTACAGAGCAGCACGGCCCGGCGCACAGAGCCACACAGAGCAGCGCGGCCCGGCGCACAGAGCCACACAGAGCAGCGCGGCCCGGCGCACAGAGCCGTACAGAGCAGCGCGGCCCGGCGCACAGAGCCACACATAGCAGCGCGGCCCGGCCCACAGAGCCACACAGAGCAGCGCGGCCCGGCGCACAGAGCCACACAGAGCAGCGCGGCCCGGCCCACAGAGCCACACAGAGCAGCGCGGCCCGGCGCACAGAGCCACACAGAGCAGCGCGGCCCGGCGCACAGAGCCGTACAGAACAGCGCGGCCCGGCGCACAGAGCCGTACAGAGCAGCGCGGCCCGGCGCACAGAGCCACACAGAGCAGCGCGGCCCGGCGCACAGAGCCACACAGAGCAGCGCGGCCCGGCGCACAGAGCCGTACAGAGCAGCGCGGCCCGGCGCACAGAGCCACACAGAGCAGCGCGGCCCGGCGCACAGAGCCACACAGAGCAGCGCGGCCCGGCGCACAGAGCCACACAGAGCAGCGCGGCCCGGCGCACAGAGCCGTACAGAGCAGCGCGGCCCGGCGCACAGAGCCGTACAGAGCAGCGCGGCCCGGCGCACAGAGCCGTACAGAGCAGCGCGGCCCGGCGCACAGAGCCGTACAGAGCAGCGCGGCCCGGCGCACAGAGCCACACAGAGCAGCGCGGCCCGGCGCACAGAGCCACACAGAGCAGCGCGGCCCGGCGCACAGAGCCGTACAGAGCAGCGCGGCCCGGCGCACAGAGCCACACAGAGCAGCGCGGCCCGGCGCACAGAGCCACACAGAGCAGCGCGGCCCGGCGCACAGAGCCACACAGCAGCGCGGCCCGGCGCACAGAGCCGTACAGAGCAGCGCGGCCCGGCGCACAGAGCCGTACAGAGCAGCGCGGCCCGGCGCACAGAGCCGTACAGAGCAGCGCGGCCCGGCGCACAGAGCCGTACAGAGCAGCGCGGCCCGGCGCACAGAGCCACACAGAGCAGCGCGGCCCGGCGCACAGAGCCGTACAGAGCAGCGCGGCCCGGCGCACAGAGCCGTACAGAGCAGCGCGGCCCGGCGCACAGAGCCACACAGAGCAGCGCGGCCCGGCGCACAGAGCCGTACAAAGCAGCGCGGCCCGGCGCACAGAGCCGTACAGAGCAGCGAGGCCCGGCGCACAGAGCCGTACAGAGCAGCGCGGCCCGGCGCACAGAGCCGTACAGAGCAGCGCGGCCCGGCGCACAGAGCCACACAGAGCAGCGCGGCCCGGCCCACAGAGCCACACAGAGCAGCGCGGCCCGGCGCACAGAGCCACACAGAGCCACACAGAGCAGCGCGGCCCGGCGCACAGAGCCACACAGAGCAGCGCGGCCCGGCGCACAGAGCCGTGCACAGAGCCGTACAGAGCAGCGCGGCCCGGTGCACAGAGCCGTACAGAGCAGCGCGGCCCGGCGCACAGAGCCACACAGAGCAGCGCGGCCCGGCGCACAGAGCCACACAGAGCAGCGCGGCCCGGCGCACAGAGCCGTACAGAGCAGCGCGGCCCGGCGCACAGAGCCACACATAGCAGCGCGACCCGGCCCACAGAGCCACACAGAGCAGCGCGGCCGGGCGCACAGAGCCACACAGAGCAGCGCGGCCCGGCCCACAGAGCCACACAGAGCAGCGCGGCCCGGCGCACAGAGCCACACAGAGCCACACAGAGCAGCGCGGCCCGGCGCACAGAGCCACACAGAGCAGCGCGGCCCGGCGCACAGAGCCACACAGAGCAGCGCGGCCCGGCGCACAGAGCCACACATAGCAGCGCGGCCCGGCGCACAGAGCCGTACAGAGCAGCGCGGCCCGGCGCACAGAGCCACACAGAGCAGCGCGGCCCGGCGCACAGAGCCACACAGAGCAGCGCGCCTCGGCGCACAGAGCCACACAGAGCAGCGCGGCCCGGCGCACAGAGCCGTACAGAGCAGCGCGGCCCGGCGCACAGAGCCACACAGAGCAGCGCGGCCCGGCGCACAGAGCCGTACAGAGCAGCGCGGCCCGGCGCACAGAGCCACACAGAGCAGCGCGGCCCGGCGCACAGAGCCGTACAGAGCAGCGCGGCCCGGCGCACAGAGCCGTACAGAGCAGCGCGGCCCGGCGCACAGAGCCGTACAGAGCAGCGCGGCCCGGCGCACAGAGCCACACAGAGCAGCGCGGCCCGGCGCACAGAGCCGTACAGAGCAGCGCGGCCCGGCGCACAGAGCCACACAGAGCAGCGCGGCCCGGCGCACAGAGCCGTACAGAGCAGCGCGGCCCGGCGCACAGAGCCACACAGAGCAGCGCGGCCCGGCGCACAGAGCCACACAGAGCCACACAGAGCAGCGCGGCCCGGCGCACAGAGCCGTACAGAGCAGCGCGGCCCGGCGCACAGAGCCGTACAGAGCAGCGCGGCCCGGCGCACAGAGCCGTACAGAGCAGCGCGGCCCGGCGCACAGAGCCGTACAGAGCAGCGCGGCCCGGCGCACAGAGCCGTACAGAGCAGCGCGGCCCGGCGCACAGAGCCACACAGAGCAGCGCGGCCCGGCCCACAGAGCCACACAGAGCAGCGCGGCCCGGCGCACAGAGCCACACAGAGCCACACAGAGCAGCGCGGCCCGGCGCACAGAGCCACACAGAGCCACACAGAGCAGCGCGGCCCGGCGCACAGAGCCACACAGAGCCACACAGAGCCACACAGAGCAGCGCGGTCCGGCGCACAGAGCCGTACAGAGCAGCGCGGCCCGGCGCACAGAGCCACACAGAGCAGCGCGGCCCGGCGCACAGAGCCGTACAGAGCAACACGGCCCGGCGCACAGAGCCGTACAGAGCAGCGCGGCCCGGCGCACAGAGCCGTACAGAGCAGCGCGGCCCGGCGCACAGAGCCGTACAGAGCAGCGCGGCCCGGCGCAAAGAGTCACACAGAGCAGCGCGGCCCGGCACACAGAGCCACACAGAGCCACACAGAGCAGCGCGGCCCGGCCGACCGAGCGCAGCAGCCCATCTCACGGCCCGCTGGCCGACCGTTAGCCGCCAGCCGAGGGTGACGGCAACGATTGACGAACGGCCAGCCCCGCCCGCCGGCCAGCGGCAGGCTCGTACGCCCATCATCTGCATACCCACCATCGGGCGCCGCCGCCGCCGCCGCCGCCAGCTCGTACGCCCATCATATGCATACACACCATCGGGCGCCGCCGCCGCCGGCGCGGAGCGAGCGAGCGAGCCGGCCGCAGACGAGAGGCGCACGCCGCGCCAGATTAACGACAACCTGCGCCGCATATGTCTCTGTCACCCAATGGTCATTATTTCCGTGCTATCGTCCAGCCGCGTACAAGACAACGCGGCCAATGGTGAGCTCACCGTTCTCTCGTGGTATGTCCGAAACGGCCAATAGTCAGGCCACAGATCACCGCAGAATACCAGTTTTGGCAAGCTGTAGCGATGCGTGACACCCGACCTTTTCAACACGATCTTCCTACACTCTAATGATAATTATCGATGGGTAGGGTGCTTCAACAGCGAAGGTTGCTTCATACTCGCACACTCTACAGAGCTGTGCACACCCGACACCTGGTGATCGATGAAATCACGTGCGGCCGGCCCACCAACACCGCACATGAAGCCGCCAAATACCGGAAAGCTCTCTCGACACCCCTGGACAATGGACATCCTCAGGGGACCAGCGAATCAGCGCGACACGACTAGCACCACAGGGACGAGCCTGGCACAGCGGACCCGAGAGTGCTGCGAGTGCTGTGAGTGCTGTGAGCGCAGCACACACAGGGGCGTCATCCCGACAGCCAGACCGCGGCGCACAGTACTCCCCGGGCTCTCGGTCGCCGGTCTGGCAGATTACTGCCAGCTAAACGACGGCAGACGGTAATGGCAGACGGTAGGCGGGGCAAGACTCAGTCGCCGACTGCAAATGCCACGGGGGCGAAGGCAGGCGCAAATTTCACTCACAAATTAGCTGCATCTGTCGTGGAATCCTGTTGGCTCAAAGATTCTGCGGAATCATAGATCCACTTAAGTTTTGTCACGGGATCCTATCGTATCTGAGATCTGTGGCCCAGTGGTTCCTCGGGAGATCCACTGAGACCAGACATCCGCTCCCGCATTTCGTTACGAGATCCACTGGGATCATGGATCCGTCAGTCGTTTGGTAAGATATCTATTATATTTGGGATTCGTTTCTAGGATCCACGCACATTTCTGCTTGCCGATACAGATGTTGACAACAAATGACAAAAACGACTTTGAGTGGCGTCTCCGTTCAAAACGGTGGAAAGAAACCGCTACGCCATATGCGTGGTGGTTTAGGGTTTTAGGGCGTCGCAAATACCGACGTTATATGGCGCCCTACGCCATATACACCCGATGATATATAATATACTAGCGGGGTACCCGGCGTTGCCCGGGAAATTAAGTCCTCGGGCGGCGTCTCCTCGAGCGGCTCAGCTGGCGGCATCTCCTCAGGCCGACTGAACACACAACCTAGTGTGTTGTTCTCAACAAATTTCACGCTTCCACAATTTACTTGAAAAACAAACTTGTCCACGCCTTCAGAATTTAATTGCAAACTTTAGATAATAGAAGTCTGGGCAGGCACGTAGCCAGGATTTCGTCCGGCGCCTTGAAAGGGCCCCTTCCCAAGCGCTGAAAGGTCCAAACAAAACGGATGAGAAAGCACGTTACAAGGATGGACCATGCAGTATGACAGGTATGGCATTGGCCATACCAACTTTTAGGAGCTGGAGTTGGCCAACTGCCATATCAACTTTGGAACTAGCGACAACAATTTGGAATCAGCTATACCAATTTGATTTTTTTTTTACTCGAGTCTTGGAACTCTTTAAACAAATTGCGCCACAGAGCGGCGCGAAAATTTTGAGTCTTCTGCCCTAGATATGCATTCTCATCAATGCGTCACATTGCTTATGGTGCGGACCTCTAAAAATGTTATTGTGCGTGTAAAAGTGCGTTATAAAAAATGTTAAAGTGAACTATTTTGCCCAATTATATAGGAAAGTAGCAACATAACAAATGCGCCGAGAAACGGCCCGTTTTTTGTTTTTGTTTTAATCTAACCAGCATATAACTGAATTTGTAGTTAAATTGCGCCGCGGAGCGGCGCAAACATTTTGAGTTGTATTCCCTGGACAACTGCATTCCCACTGTTGAAAGACCCAGGGGCCCTTCAGATCGTCTAGGGGCCCCTTCGACCTTTTCAACGCCCTTTTGACCTGTTCAGGGACTCATCTGGGATCCGCGAAAAGACATGAGGTGATAATGTGATATAATATATATATAATACAAAGAGGGCTTACTCTAAAATACAAATTAAAATCTGAGCTTGCGGGTATATTGTAACACCCTTCGTTAGCGATTAAGAGACATTTGGTAACATGTCATTGCTCATCTTAAAGACGAGCAATGACCTGTTACCGAATGCCTCTTAATCGCTGACAAAGTGTGTTACAATATACCCGAAAGCTCCGATTTTATATTTGTATTGTGGAGTATGTCCTCTTTGTATTTAATCTTCATATGCTATGGGCCCTTCCAGGACTCCTCTGACCTTCCAAAAAGAGAGTTTGTGTGTCAAGGGGCCAATTCGGCCTGTTCAGAGGTTCTTCCGACCTGGCCAGGGACTGAACCGACTGCTCACCCTGCCGACATGCTCAGGGGCCCCTCCAGTCTAGCTAGTAACTCATCCGGCATGTTCAAGGGCCCTTCCGACCGGCCCAGGGACCGTTTCGGTCTAGCCAGGGGCCTCTCTGACTTGCCCAGGAGCCCCTTCGATCTGCCCAGCGACTCTTCTGGTCGGACTGCGCTGGCTGCCTTGTCGCCCTGTCAACATGCTCAGTGGGCTCTCCTACCTGCCCTGGGGCCCCTCCGTGCTGGCTAGGGGCCAATTCGGCATGTTCCGGGGCCCTTCTTACCCACCCAGGTGCCCTTTCGGTCTGGTCAGGGGCCCCTCCGATCTGCACAGGGGCATTTTGAACTTGTCAGGGCCCCTCTGGTCTGTCCAGGGGCCCTCCAGCCTTATAAGGGGCCCTTCCGACCTGGCAAGGGACTGCGTTGGCTGCTTTGTCGCCTTGCGACATGCTCAGAGGGCCCTCCGACCTGCCCTGGGGCCCCTCCGTGCTGACTAGGGGCCCATTCGGCATGTTCAGGGGCCGTCCTGACCCACCTAGGGGGCCCTTTCGGTCTGGTCAGGGGCCCCTCTGACCTGCACAGGGGCCCTTTGAACTTCCCAGGGGCTCTCTGGGGTCTGCCCAAGGGCCCGCCAACCTGTTCAGGGGCCCTTATGACCTGGCAAGGGACTGTCCTGGCTGCTTTGTCGCCCTGCCGACATGCTCAGGGGCCTCTCGACCTGCCCAGGGGCCCCTCTGTGCTGGCTAGGGGCCCATTCGACGTATTCAGGGGCCCTCGGACCCGCTCAGAGGCCCTTTCGGTCTGTGGCCAGGGGCCCCTCTGACATGCAGAGGGCTCTTTTGAACGTCCAAGGGGCGTTTGGCCCTTTTCGGCGCGCGCAGCGCGCTGAAAAGGGCCCTCCTGGCCTCCAGGGGGTGCGGTGCGGTGCGGTGCGGTGCGGCGCCGCACCCCCCCCCCCCCCCCCCCCCCTCCCTCCCTTGGCGACGTGCCTGGATATGGTAGGGTAAACTGAAAAATTGGACTTTTCATGCTATCAGAATAACACAACCAAATAATACTGACACACAACCCTAGACATTCCTTCACCACTGAACACACAACTTTGAAAACTAACACTGAACACCACTGAACACACAACCCTTGTTCTTAACAAATTCCACGCTTTCACAATTTACTTCCATGCCCATTCATCCATACCCAAACATTTCATGCCAGCCACACTAATACAAATTTGGGCTAGGATCGCCAGGATTACCCGCGCACTGCAGGGGCTTTGCGCCGAACACGAACTGCAGGGGGGGGTTATTTCCGCCCCCCCCCCCCCCCCCCTGAGATCTCGAAAACTACGCAACGTAGCGAGAAGCGGAAAAAGGCATTTGATAGCTTCATACATGTTCTATCGAAAGTATTTCAGTGTTTTTTTAAGTCAGGTCAAAATTGAGGTCACCAGAGGTCATCAAAGGTCAAATTTTCCAGTTTTTTCCTGTTTTAGGACATCGCTCCAGAAATTCCCATATATCTCAGAAGCAATGCTAGTTAGGAACAAACGGAAAAAGCAAACGCCAGACAGTGAAATTTGTAATCGTTAAGGTGTCCTCAGATTTGATCTCAGGTCAATATTTGAGGCTCCAGAGGTCAAAAAGGAAAAAAATGCCTTTTTTGCCAAATCGTTTTTTTGCAATTAACTTTGTATTTAATAAAGATAACGGAAAACTGTTTACGCCATTGTGTTTATCTTGTCAAGGCGCTTTGAATGATATATATGGTGACCTTGTCAACTAACAACTAACAATTTGACTACTACAACACAACTAACAACTGTCAACTAACAATTTGACCTAAGGTCAAGGTCAAGTGGTGACCCAAGTAGGGCATGTTGCATATGGGAAGACGTGTCTCGACGAGACAAACACATTGATGTCTGTTTTACTTCTCTATCTTCATTATGTCGAGAGTTATTGACAAAAAAGTGATGGTGACCTCGCATGACCTCAAATGACCCAATAGGGGTCATTGAACAAAATTTACACTTGGATCATCAAGAATCCTATATTAACATGATCCAGAAGTAATTTGACTAGTACCATGCATATCCTTGAAATAGGAAGCATTTGTATATTTCCCCATTGACTTATTATGGGGAGGTTACGAAATTAACCTGACCTTAGGTCACCGATATCAAAATTCAGAATTATACGAATTGTAAATACTGATGCCCTCATGACATCCTGTAAGTTTCAACCTGATCGGTGAAAAACTCTGGCTTTGGCACAACTGCAAACATTGTTGGTGGTGGAGTCACTTGACCTGGTCTGGTGACCTGACCTGAGATGACCCGAGCATATTTTTGTTCTCAAAGTGTGCGCAATTGATGTCCTAACAGGTGTATCAAAACCCGGCGGCGCTGCGCGCCGCCGTTTTTTCGCTATCTTTGAAAAACCTGAGGGGGGGGGGGCGGAAATCAACCCCCCCCCTGCAGTGCGCGGGTTAATAATATTCAACCAAGGTAGGTACCTACGATTCAACACTGAACCAGGGGGTTGTCATCCCTGTAGCCGCCATAGGCTCAATTGGCTAGAATGTCATGCAAAAAACAACCACGTATGTCAATCGCCCGAAAACCGTAACATACGTGGTTCTTCCTAAGGCGTGACGTCATCTATTCGGAAAATTTTGGGGCACAGACATTTGTGGCGCAGCTTATATATGGCCTTTTAACATTAGCGAAGGAGTAAGATCTTTGCTCCTTCGCTGTCAAAATAGGAGTGAGTTAGGAGCGAAATGTTATTTAGATAAGTTAGAGACCTTGAATCGGTCTTTCTTTCAGGGCATGTCTGTAAATCGGCTCGGTAGAATCATCTATATAATCTTTCAAAAATTGCGAGTTATTATTGATTTGTATAGGGGCAAGAGATTCTCCGTCCAGATGACGTCACCACCCCTGAGTCGGATTCGATCAAATCGCCGGATGACTACCTTCTTATAGGAACTTGCACTGAACACACAACCCTAGCCGCTAGCGTGTTGTTTTCGTATGGCTGCAGAATAAATGTCACAAAAGCGCAACATTGCAGAAATTCGGGCCACTAAATACGAATATCATTGCATTCTGAACAAATTCCTCACTTTTACAATTTACTTGGAAAACTATAGAGGTCCGATCTGAATGGTAGTGGTACATTGACCTGCCTGCCCTCATGTTGATTCAGAGAATGTATGGGTTTTGGGTCCACCACCAAGAGTTTACGAGTTTAGCGCGTTGGAACGGTTTGAATTTGCCCTTTATATAGGATATATATATATATATATATATATATATATATATATATATATATATATATATATATATATATATATATATATATATATATATATATATATATATATATATATATATATATATATATATTATATATATATATATATATATATATATATATATATATATATATATATATATATATATATATATATATATATATATATATATATATATATATATATATATATATATATATATATATATATATATATATATATATATATATATATATATATATATATATATATATATATATATATATATATATATATATATATATATATATATATATATATATATATATATATATATATATATATATATATATATATATATATATATATATATATATATATATATATATAAACATGACCGTGACACTAACAGCTAGGAAGAGCGCAAAGGCATCGTACAAGCGAAATGTGTAGACGACCTCTTGCCATGCCCTGAACATTGTGCACATCACACCGTGGCCGGGAGGTAGCCGGGAGGTAGAGACACAGTACCTTGTGCGTCATGTGCATGTGCCAGAAGGCTGTACGTGTGTGGAGTCCCGTGCAGATTGCGCACAACAGGCTGAGGCCGGTTGGCAGGATCACAGTACCTTGTGCGCCATGTGCATGTGGTAGAGCCGCTGGTGGAGGTCGTCCTTGACTCGCGGTAGGCCGTCCATCTCCAGCCGGCGACCCGATGGGGAGTCGGCTGTCCGTTCAGATTGCCTGCGGGTACAGAGGCAACGGTCAGCGAGGCACCAGTGAGGCAGGATAGTCAGGCGGGCGAACGCCTCTCAACCGACGATGCCGCGCCGTGCCGACCGATGGTAGCCAACTGAGGCACGGATGTTTTGGGCCTCAAAGCGATTATTCGGCTCCTAGGAGCCGTAGCGACGGCAGTGTTTACCCACGGATGTGCACAATTTATATATCCAAACGTTAGTGTTTGTTCCATACGGAACTAGATATCAGATGTGCTACTTTTATACCCGCTTACCCACGAGACGTGGGTAGTTACTACCCACGTGGGTAGTTGTGGGTAGCACAAGCAATCATTTGGCTGAAGTGGGTAGTTGGCGGGTAGCAGAATTGTCAACTTTTCAAAAAAGTAAAGTTTTAAACCTTATTTCAGTGACTGCGCTTTCAAATCAGCAATATCATTCAAGTTTATTGCATGAATTTGCATAATTTAAAGGTTTTTGCTTTAATTTTCTTCAATCCCCAAATAGTACAATTTATGTTGAGGGTAGTTGTGGGTAGTTGACAGCTTATTTGAGCACGTGGGTAGTGGTGGGTAGTTGAACAGTGTTTGCGGCGCGGCGCGGGTAGTCTCAGGCCTGAAAAGTGGCAGCTCTACTAGATACAATGTCTACGGGCCAAGTGGAGGAGTGCAGACGGTTCGCGAGGTTGTAACTTTGGACCCGGTAGGAGGATTAACTTGAAAACAACACATGTGCAATATACGGCCCAGATTACCCCCGAAATCATCTGAATTGACATTAAAACGCATGGGCTAGTACTATTTGTTGAAAAAATTATCATCTCCGCCCGGCCGCCGCCTGCCGCCTGGTGTTAGCGGGCCGGCCGACGCTGCGCGGCCAATGGAGACTGCAACGCCGGGCAGCGATGTGCTTGCGCTTAAAGATGTGCTGTCTGCTACCTCCAGTTTGAAGAAAAATCATGATATTGTTTACTTTTAAGCATCCCTCCTTGTTCCCTGCCTAGGCCGTCTGGATCTGTGATAGGCGACACACCCTAATATTCATCACTAATAATACAGCACATTCTTCAATATTACGCGAGATATAACTTAATTTTGGCGGTATAGTTCGTTACGGGTATGTGATGCTTATGCAAATGTCGCAGCTCTCTCGCCCGGCTGCATGGTCCTCGACCCGGCTGAGGCCGCAGCCAGTCCGGAAGAAGAGGCTGGCGCATGCGTGATACGATCTGCTCGAATGGCTCAAATTCGAATGCGAGGCGTCAGCCCAGGCACTAGGTGGCCCCAGGCTGTCGGTTTGCTTTGCATAGAGAACTGTGACTATATATAATAGAGATATGATTGTAAGCAGTCTTCGATATCATTTCCAATTTTGGCACCACCGGATTTATGGGGCACCAAAGGAGCTACGGTACTCCCAAAAGCCTGAAATCGGCCGTAAATTGGCTTACGTTCTGACATGATTTGAGAGAAAACCCAAGTAACTTGAACGGCTTATTTCACATTTTTTATCTCCAGAAACTTAGGAACGTCATGACAAGTAGGGGCCGTGAAACTTTGACATTGTCTTGAGTGAAACACAACCCCTTTACAAAATGTATTTGCATAGGTATTTGAGGTCCTCTCGTCTTGATCTACCTTTTACTTATCCACATTTTCCTCCTAGACAAAAATAAAGATTGTATATAAAACAATGACCAAATAGCGGGGGCATGGCCCCGCCCCCGTTCATACGCCTGCGATTTGTTTTAACCCGCGCACTGCAGGGGGGAGGGTTGATTGACGTCCCGTGCCGTCCCGTGCCGTCCCGTGCCGTCCCGTCCCGTGCCGTGCCGTCCCGTGCCGTGCCGTCCCGTGCCGTGGAGTCACATCCCGTGCCGTCACATCCCGTGCAATCCGGTCTCAGTGCGGACTGGACTGGGCCCTACAGTCTCCTGCCGTGTCGTGCCGTGTCGTGCCGTGTCGTGCCGTGCCGTGCCGTGCCGTGCCGTGCCGTGTCGTGTCGTGTCGTGTCGTGTCGTGTCGTGTCGTGTCGTGCCGTGCCGTGTCGTGCCGTGTCGTGCCGTGTCGTGCCGTCCCGTCCCGTGCCGTGCCGTGCCGTGCCGTGCCGTGCCGTGCCGTCCCGTGCCGTGCCGTCCCGTGCCGTGTCGTGCAGTGTCGTGCTGTGCTGTCCCGTGCCGTCTCGTCCAATGCCCGTCCCGTCCCATCGGTCCAATCCGGTGTCAGTCCGCACTGGGCCGGGCCGCGCCAGTGGCCGTAACTCAGCGCGGAGCGGCCTGGAGCGGCCTGGAGCGGCCCGAGGCGGCCCGAGGCGGCCGTACGTCGGACCGCCGCCGGCCGCCGGACTCGGCAGATTAATTTACAGCCTCTCACCGGGCCGACAGACAGGACGGTGCCCGGCCGCCCCCGCTCCTGCCCAGCAGCCTGTAGCACCCGCTGACCCCCAACATCGCCTACAGCACCGGCTGCAGCACAGGCTGAACCCGGCCCGCCAGAGGCACCTGTAGCAGTGCAGCACAGACAGCAGCAGCACTGAACCCGCTCGGCCCCGCCCGGCCCGCCCCTGTCAAACTTTGGAATGGGAAACTTTCGAATTCATACGACAAACAACACACAAAAGGCATACGTCAAAAGCTACCTGGGTCCCCAGATCTGAATGACTTGTCTTGTTTTTCGTGAAATGCATTCAAACGTTTCCGCAATTGTGTTGCAAATTTTCGTCAACTTTCTCGTCACCTCTGATCGTCCAAGCACGTCGCGCCGTCCCGCCCACAGCCTGACCTCTACCAAATGTCAACCGGGTGTTATGAGCGCGGTTCCCGGGCCCACCATGTCAGCTGATCATGTTTTCGTTTCTAGGTTCATTGGCCTGGCAGGCGTCCCGGGTGCATCAGCGGCTGACAACGCCGCCAGCACTGCGCCGATTCTCGTCACCGGCCCACTCGGCCGACAACACCCATTGATGGACGGCGACCACGCGGAATAAAACACCTGCATTGCGCACTAGTGCCCGCCGATCTCCGGCCATTCCCGGGAAGTTGAAAAGGTCAATAAACTACGATATCCCGCTGCCGTGGAGATAAGGGGAGATTTAAGACAGGGTAATCCTGATACACTGAAGGCCCAGGTGTTACGGCACTAAGGCAGCACCAATATCGACCGAGAACGAGGAAAGTATGGGACAGAAACGTCACTGCGCCTACATCGATGTAACACCTCTTCCTGGCTCACCGGGGCAGTGCGTCCATAACAACGCTACCGCCGAATCTCAGCCCCCTCCCCAGGGCCAAACCAGCGCCACCACTACACCACCGTAAACAACCACCCCCAGCACGATCACCACAACCAGAACAACCGCAACCATCACCCGTACCTGTCATCATTTGGCGTGGCTGGGAAGCCTGAGCTGGGCGTGCGGCTGTGGCCGGGACTGGCGCGGTGCGCAATCAGCCGACGCAGCTGGTGGCAGAGGCACTTCTGGCGCACCCCGGAGTGACTGATATCACTGGTGGAGGTGCTGCGTTCGCGCCGCTCGGCCGCCAGCGTGTCTGTCGAGCCGGTGACGCCGCCGCTGCTGCTGTCGCCGGCCGCCTCGCTGCCGTCCGGAGACTCCGCCGGCACGCCCGAGTCCGAGTCCTCGGCCGGCGGCGCGGCGGCCGGCACGTCGCGCCGCTCCGCAGTGTCACCGTCACGCGGCTGTGAGGCGCCCTCACCGGGACAGTGCTGCGCGTCCGACTCGCACTCCTTCCCACAGCTGCAGGCCGGGTCGAGACAGGCGCGGTCAGCAGGGACACGGCACGGCACGGCACGGCACAGTGGAGACATAGCACAGAGGACAGATACCTAGTTAGGTACAGGGCACAGGGGAACCGACACATGATAAGACGCTGGGTACACCACGCAGGACAGATACGCGGCGGAGAGGGCAGATACAAGGTCAGATACACGGCGGAGAGGGCAGATACAAGGTCAGATACACGGCGGAGAGGGCAGATACAAGGTCAGATACACGGCGGAGAGGGCAGATACAAGGTCAGATACACGGCGGAGAGGGCAGATACAAGGTCAGATACACGGCGGAGAGGGCAGATACAAGGTCAGATACACGGCGGAGAGGGCAGATACAGGGTCAGATACACGGCGGAGAGGGCAGATACAAGGTCAGATACACGGCGGAGAGGGCAGATACAAGGTCAGATACACGGCGGAGAGGGCAGATACAAGGTCAGATACACCTCGGAGAGGGAGCTGATGCACGGCCGTGGGCACATGGCGCAGAAGACAGACAGGCGCCTAATCAGGCTACATGACACGAATCACCACGCTCACGGTGTGGTGGTTTGCTGCACCCGCAGAATCAGATATTAAAACAATTCAACAATCCACACACAACAGCTCACATTTACAAATATCTCCCGCACGCCCGCGTTTCCCAGACCAATTTGCCGGCGGTTCGCTGACCACCAGACTGCCGGTCCGTAAACCGCACGCTGCGCCTGCCATAACGCCTCAGACTTTCTCCACCCTCCACTCTGGGCAGATGGCGGGCGGCCAGAACCCGGCCATCAAACGAGCCAACCCAGCCGGCCGGCCGGCCGTTCCAGGCAGCTGCAGTCTCCAACAGGCGGCCTTAGATCGCCCCGGGGGCTGCGATCGGGCGGCCGCCGTCGCAGCCGACTCGGCCAACAGCACGTAACGGCCGGAGCAGAGTCGGCAAACAGCCGCCACGGAGCGTTCATAACAGACGCCGGACTGGCAGCTCAGCCAGCTCAGGCCCAGAACACCATATTGGAACACCAGTATGGCGCCGTTACATTTCCGCTCTGGGACTATACAAGGCGGCACGGGTGTGCATGTTAGACGACTTGGACGAAACGGGCAGGGAAAGGCCACTCAGGGGCACATCAAATGCCAGCCTAACTGAAAACAGGCGACTCCGGTAGGAATTGCCTGTAAGCAACAGTCGAGAGATAGAGAGCGAGAGCGAGAGCGAGAGCGAGAGCGAGAGCGAGAGCGAGAGAGCCAGTCTCTGACGGGTGGGATTTACTGAGGCTGTGACTCACGTATCCAGTAGGCTGGGGTCGCTGGCCGTACGCGTCAGCTCCTTGCGTTCGGTGAGGTCCTCACAGCTACGTGTGCGTACCAGCTGCGGTTTGCTGGGGTCGGCGGCGGCGGCGTCTGTCGGCTCCTCGGCTGGGGGTGGCCGTGGCACGGCCTCGTCCGAGCAGGGCGGTAGCGAGCCCAGGTACACGGCCGACCAGAGGCACAGATCCCGCGGATGCACCGACGGCGTCAGCACCTGGTGAGAAAAGAGGGGGTCAGGCGGAGACCAACCACAGCGCGAGGATATACACCACACGGCCGACCAGAGGCACAGGTCCCGCGGATGCACCGACGGCGTCAGCACCTGGTGAGAAAAGAGGGGGTCAGGCGGAGACCAACCACAGCGCGAGGATATACACCACACGGCCGACCAGAGGCACAGGTCCCGCGGATGCACCGACGGCGTCAGCACCTGGTGAGAAAAGAGGGGGTCAGGCGGAGACCAACCACAGCGCGAGGATATACACCACACGGCCGACCAGAGGCACAGGTCCCGCGGATGCACCGACGGCGTCAGCACCTGGTGAGAAAAGAGGGGGTCAGGCGGAGACCAACCACAGCGCGAGGATATACACCACACGGCCGACCAGAGGCACAGGTCCCGCGGATGCACCGACGGCGTCAGCACCTGGTGAGAAAAGAGGGGGTCAGGCGGAGACCAACCACAGCGCGAGGATATACACCACACGGCCGACCAGAGGCACAGGTCCCGCGGATGCACCGACGGCGTCAGCACCTGGTGAGAAAAGAGGGGGTCAGGCGGAGACCAACCACAGCGCGAGGATATACACCACACGGCCGACCAGAGGCACAGGTCCCGCGGATGCACCGACGGCGTCAGCACCTGGTGAGAAAAGAGGGGGTCAGGCGGAGACCAACCACAGCGCGAGGATATACACCACACGGCCGACCAGAGGCACAGGTCCCGCGGATGCACCGACGGCGTCAGCACCTGGTGAGAAAAGAGGGGGTCAGGCGGAGACCAACCACAGCGCGAGGATATACACCACACGGCCGACCAGAGGCACAGATGTGTCAGCACCTGGCGGAGGCCAGGGCAGTCATTCCACCAGTCACAAAGGCACAGACAGCTAGTCAAGATCAGACAGAGGCGCAAGCAGTCAGTGGAGATCAGTCACAGTCACAGTCACAGTCACAGTCACAGTCACAGTCACAGTCGCAGTCGCAGTCGCAGTCGCAGTCGCAGTCGCAGTCGCAGTCGCAGTCGCAGTCGCAGTCGCAGTCGCAGTCGCAGTCGCAGTCGCAGTCGCAGTCGCAGTCGCAGTCGCAGTCGCAGTCGCAGTCGCAGTCGCAGTCGCAGTCGCAGTCGCAGTCGCAGTCGCAGTCGCAGTCGCAGTCGCAGTCGCAGTCGCAGTCGCAGTCGCAGTCGCAGTCGCAGTCGCAGTCGCAGTCGCAGTCGCAGTCGCAGTCGCAGTCACACACACGCACACGCACACGCACACGCACACGCACACACACCTAACGCCGCAGCAGCAAAACTGGACAACCCCATCATGGGAAATGATGAACATTATACATGTCAATCCCTAGCTTAGCCTACAAAAACCGCGTGCGACGAAGCTATAATTTCCTTCGTCTTAACCTGGAGACTGAGGCACGAAATAGCCGTAATTCAATGGGGATGTACCATATGTTGTAAAATACAATACAATACCTAGTGTAGGTAGACAATTTTGTAGTTACGTTTTACCTTGCCGCGGTTGCTCATCATTCCTATAGTGTGTGCAGACGATGTCTTCGTTCGGTTCTCACCTTGCCGCGGTTGCTGTACAGGTAGTTGGTGAACCTGTCACGGTTGGCCCGTAGGTAGGCGAACACGCTGTAGGTGTTGCTGGCCAGCTGCGCGGCGTCCCGGTCCCGGGCAGAGTTAGCCAGGAAGGTGCTGAACAGCCCCGAGTAGGTGTGGTGTACCAACTTCACCTGCAAACAGCATAGAGAGATGGGACGGCGGCGTCAGACTGAGAGCATCACTAAGCAGCAGCACAGACCGACCTGACACCAGTCAGGTGACCGACAGCCTGGCGTAGCCACTGATCACTCCATACGGTACCTACGCTGTATACTGGACGGGTTCAGCTGTGGAGGATATGATCTAAAGTGAGCTAGGCCAAACGCCTACTGTATCCGCTGCTTGGCCAATGAATCAAATCAGTGTCCTGTGATAGGCAGCCTTTAGTACCCTCCTCCTCCTCCTCCTCCTCCTCCTCCTCCTCCTCCTCCTCCTCCTCCTCCTCCTCCTCCTCCTCCTCCCCCCAACACGACACGACACGACACGACACGACACGACACGACGACACGACACGACACGACGACACGACACGACACGACGACACGACACGACACGACGACACGACACGACACGACGACACGACACGACACGACGACACGACACGACACGACGACACGACACGACACGACGACACGACGACACGACGACACGACGACACGACACGACACGACGACACGACACGACACGACGACACGACACGACACGACGACACGACACGACACGACGACACGACACGACGACACGACACGACACGACGACACGACACGACGACACGACGACACGACGACACGACGACACGACGACACGACGACACGACGACACGACGACACGACGACACGACGACACGACGACACGACGACACGACGACACGACGACACGACGACACGACGACACGACGACACGACGACACGACGACACGACGACACGACGACACGACGACACGACGACACGACGACACGACGACACGACGACACGACGACACGACGACACGACGACACGACGACACGACGACACGACGACACGACGACACGACGACACGACGACACGACGACACGACGACACGACGACACGACGACACGACGACACGACGACACGACGACACGACGACACGACGACACGACGACACGACGACACGACGACACGACGACACGACGACACGACGACACGACGACACGACGACACGACGACACGACGACACGACGACACGACGACACGACGACACGACGACACGACGACACGACGACACGACGACACGACGACACGACGACACGACGACACGACGACACGACGACACGACGACACGACGACACGACGACACGACGACACGACGACACGACGACACGACGACACGACGACACGACGACACGACGACACGACGACACGACGACACGACGACACGACGACACGACGACACGACGACACGACGACACGACGACACGACGACACGACGACACGACACGACACGACACGACACGACACGACACGACACACACACACACACACACACACACACACACACACACACACACACACACACACACACACACACACACCACACACCACACACCACACACCACACACACACCACACACACACCACACACACACAGTAAACCCCAAAAAGATTTGAGTCATCATTGCAGCTTCAAAATAGTTTATCACAGAGCGGAGACACGCAATAACTAACCACACCTCTCCACCCCACCAGCCACATAACAGCCGGGAGAGTCAGGAGGGAGGCCAGACAACGAGACCGCACCGCCATCTCTCTCACGCTCTCTCAGTTCTCACCAGGTAGGCCATGTTGAACTGGAAGTCGCAGGGGAACTGCTTAGTCAGCTGGTAGACGCAGTCGAGCCACTGCAGGAACACCGGACAGCGCTCGTTGGCATCCTCCGTACAGACGGCGTTCCCGCACCGGTCGGCGAACTTGTGGCCGAAGTCGAGCCACTCGCGCTCCAGCAGCGCCTGGAAACCCTGTATAGACGGACACGCCCGAACGTGAGTTACGACGCCAGCCGAGAAGTGGTAACAGACACATACACAGGACGTTATCCGGAATACATACATAACCTGTAAACCCTGCACATACGGACACGCAAGAGCGGGGGTCACGGCCAGAGAATCAGTAACAGACACATACCGCAGGCCTGTCTCCAACACACTCACACGCTGACGCACTGGCAACGTGCAATCAGTGCTCTTAGACGAGTACAGCGACAATAACAGCTGCTCTTAGACGAGTACAGCGACAATAACAGCTGCTCTTAGACGAGTACAGCGACAATAACAGCTGCTCTTAGACGAGTACAGCGACAATAACAGCTGCTCTTAGACGAGTACAGCGACAATAACAGCTGCTCTTAGACGAGTACAGCGACAATAACAGCTGCTCTTAGACGAGTACAGCGACAATAACAGCTGCTCTTAGACGAGTACAGCGACAATAACAGCTGCTCTTAGACGAGTACAGCGACAATAACAGCTGCTCTTAGACGAGTACAGCGACAATAACAGCTGCTCTTAGACGAGTACAGCGACAATAACAGCCAGCGGCATGTTCAATATGCAAACGTTCTTTAATCGAATAAGAACTTTCAGGCTAGAGTATTCCAGTGATAACATGCGGGAGATGTAAAATGTGGTGGTGACCGATTCCCAGCGCACTTTAGTACCCAGATATCTCCTGCCTCATCACAAACTCCGCGTTCACAACAACCTAACAAAAACCATCACAAAAACAACTCGCAGAAAAAGTAGTTGAGCCTAATCCCTATTATCTAATTGTCAAGGTGACTTGACAGTTGTCGGACGATACCGGCCCAATGGATACTACCACGCCTCGCCCACAGGCCAACCCCGCCGCCGATCTCCTGCAGCGTCCGGCCTCTGGCCACCATGACGCCTCTGTGATGACATTACTGTGACGTCACCAGGTCGTCGGCGGAGCACTCACGTCGATGGTGCGGCAGTGCGGGTCCATCATGATCTGCGCGAGGCCGGTGATCTGGGGGGTACGGTCCCAGCCGTCGCTGCAGTGCACCAGCACCGGCCGACCCTGCTCGTCCATGTAGCGCACCACGCTGACGGCGGCCCGCAGCAGGGCCGACATGTGGGACAGCCACCGGGTGGCCTCCAGCGACTGGAACCAGCTGAGGTGGAGACTCCATCAGTCACAGACCGTCACTGACACTGCCATTGTCAACGAGAAGGCGGTCGCCATCAGTACGGAACGGAGATAGCCGTCAGTACGGAACGGAGATAGCGAGTGACAGCGACGGAGCTGCTTAACACGGGAAAGCGCCGAGCATTGATGATTGCAGACTAGCACTGGGTGTATTTCAGAGATGCCTAGTTAAGGCATACGGTACCAAGAGAAGAAAAAAACAGCTAACACGAAACGTAATCGACACGACACGTTTTAAATGTCTTGAGAATGCATTACCGAGTTACCTAGAGTGTCACTACAATGGAACGGATCTGCTTCATTAGGACAATCCTATCATTCGCAGTTCAGCATGACCATCATAGTTTCCGAAACTCCCCTTAGGTCCGCCAGCCCACGCCTTGCCCACTCAAACTCGGACCAAACCGCCCTCTGACGGTGGCCGCTCGTCCTTCCAACTCACTTGGCCTGGTCGGTGGGCGCCGAGAGCAGCGCCCGGAGCGCCTGGAACGCCTTCCTCACGGCGTGGATGTTGGGCAGGTTCATGAACACCACCTCACTGTTGGGGTAGTACTCGTTGCACTCGACGCCGCCGCCACGTGCCCGGTTCGCCACGGCCGCCGCGTAACTGCGCGCGTCAACGATCACCACCTTCTGCCGGAGAGGGACGGGGTGGGGCCGCAGTCAGCGATGGACGCTGCCGAGGGACGGATAGCGCTCAACACACATCAACGATCACCACCTTCTGCCGGAGAGGGACGGGGTGGGGCCGCAGTCAGCGATGGACGCTGCCGAGGGACGGATAGCGCTCAACAGTCAACATACGCAGCCGCATCAGCACGTAACTCGTTATCGGACTCCAGGTCGGAACAATCCGAGAGCACCGATGTCTCTCCACGGGAAGTGAATGCAGAGAAACCGAGGGGAGGGCCGCAATTCGTCATTGATCGTCGAGGTCTCCCACGTCGACCCAAGCAGGGGAACCGAATGACCTCACCACCAGAAGTCAGACTCGAACCCGGAACCCATCGATTCCGAGCCCAACGCTCTTCCAACTGAGCCACCCGGACCCCCTGAAGAAGAGTAGCACTACCTCGGATCGGCTCGGCGGACTCACCTCGGTGTTTTTGAAGAGAAGCGCCTCCTCGGAGAGGTCCCTCAGGCTGGGCACGTCGCCGTTCACGTTCAGGCAGGGCAGGTCGCCGTTCACGTGCCCGTTGGCGGCCGTCGGGGTGGGCTCGGGGTCGGCCTCGGCGGACAGCCGGTTGGCGGCGCAGGCCTCGCTGACTGCCTTGATCAGCTCCTCGTCTTCCGCGGATCGCCAGCCGAGCCAGCCGACCTCCGGCTGACCGGAGCGGACCAGCACCGCGCCCGTCCTGCCGTGCCTGCCGGGGGAGCACACAGTCACTACACACAGTACAGACACCAGCCGACCTCCGGCTGACCGGAGCGGACCAGCACCGCGCCCGTCCTGCCGTGCCTGCCGGGGGAGCACACAGTCACTACACACAGTACAGACACCAGCCGACCTCCGGCTGACCGGAGCGGACCAGCACCGCGCCCGTCCTGCCGTGCCTGCCGGGGGAGCACACAGTCACTAATCACTATGCACAGCAGAGACACCATCCGGAAATCACCCTCCGCAGCCATCCAATCTAGGGTCAACATCAGCCACAGTATGCTACCACAGACATACATAGTCACAATCATCATCATGGACATTGGTGACTGTGTTTTGACATTTAAGGGCGCAACTACTGGTATGATTATATGGCGCCCATCATGACACAATTAACACGTCTGATGCTGAATCACAGCACAAGATTAATATCATCACAAAACCGCTACCGCAACAACCTATTCTGAGCACAACACGCATCAGCTCCCTTAGAAGGACAGACTCAGTCTCTCTCGCTCTCTCAGCTCCCTCAGACGACCAGACGGGACGGGACATATCTCTCACCTCCAGCCCTCAGATGACGGGAAGACGGGACATATCTCTCACCTCCAGCCCTCAGATGATCAGACGGGAAATATCTCTCGCCTCCAGCCCTCAGATGATCAGACGGGACGTATCTCTCGCCTCCAGCCCTCAGATGATCAGACGGGACATATCTCTCACCTCCAGCCCTCAGATGACCAGACGGGACATATCTCTCACCTCCAGCCCTCAGATGATCAGACGGGACATATATCTCACCTCCAGCCCTCAGATGACGGGAAGACGGGACATATCTCTCACCTCCAGCCCTCAGATGACCAGACAGGACATATCTCTCACCTCCAGCCCTCAGATGATCAGACGGGACATATCTCTCACCTCCAGCCCTCAGATGACCAGACGGGACGGGACGTATCTCTCACCTCCAGCCCTCAGATGACCAGACGGGACGGGACGTATCTCTCACCTCCAGCCCTCAGATGATCAGACGGGACATATCTCTCACCTCCAGCCCTCAGATGACCAGACGGGACATATCTCTCACCTCCAGCCCTCAGATGATCAGACGGGACATATCTCTCACCTCCAGCCCTCAGATGACCAGACGGGACATATCTCTCACCTCCAGCCCTCAGATGATCAGACGGGACATATCTCTCACCTCCAGCCCTCAGATGACCAGACGAGACATATCTCTTACCTCCAGCCCTCAGATGACCAGACGGGACGGGACGTATCTCTCACCTCCAGCCCTCAAGATGACCAGACGGGACGGGACGTATCTCTCACCTCCAGCCCTCAGATGACCAGACGGGAAGGGACGTATCTCTCACCTCCAGCCCTCAGATGACCAGACGGGACGTATCTCTCGCCTCCAGCCCTCAGATGACCAGACGGGACGGGACGTATCTCTCACCTCCAGCCCTCAGATTACCAGACGGGACGGGACGTATCTCTCACCTCCAGCCCTCAAGATGACCAGACGGGACGGGACGTATCTCTCACCTCCAGCCCTCAGATGACCAGACGGGACGTATCTCTCACCTCCAGCCCTCAGATGACCAGACGGGACGTATCTCTCGCCTCCAGCCCTCAGATGACCAGACGGGACGAGACGTATCTCTCACCTCCAGCCCTCAGATGACCAGACGGGACGGGACGTATCTCTCACCTCCAGCCCTCAGATGGCCAGACGGGACGGGACGTATCTCTCACCTCCAGCCCTCAGATGACCAGACGGGACGGGACGTATCTCTCACCTCCAGCCCTCAGATGACCAGACGGGACGGGACGTATCTCTCACCTCCAGCCCTCAAATGACCAGACGGGACGGGACGTATCTCTCACCTCCAGCCCTCAGATGACGGGAAGACGGGACATATCTCTCACCTCCAGCCCTCAGATGATCAGACGGGAAATATCTCTCGCCTCCAGCCCTCAGATGATCAGACGGGACGTATCTCTCGCCTCCAGCCATCAGACGATCAGACGGGACATATCTCTCACCTCCAGCTTTCAGATGACCAGACAGGACATATCTTTCACCTCCAGCCCTCGGATGATCAGACGGGACATATCTCTCACCTCCAGCCCTCAGATGACCAGACGGGACGGGACGTATCTCTCACCTCCAGCCCTCAGATGATCAGACGGGACATATCTCTCATCTCCAGCCCTCAGATGACCAGACGGGACATATCTCTCACCTCCAGCCCTCGGATGATCAGACGGGACATATCTCTCACCTCCAGCCCGCAGATGACCAGACGGGACATATCTCTCACCTCCAGCCCTCAGATGATCAGACGGGACATATCTCTCACCTCCAGCCCTCAGATGACCAGACGGGACATATCTCTCACCTCCAGCCCTCAAGATGACCAGACGGGACGGGACGTATCTCTCACCTCCAGCCCTCAGATGACCAGACGGGACGGGACGTATCTCTCACCTCCAGCCCTCAGATGACCAGACGGGACGTATCTCTCGCCTCCAGCCCTCAGATGACCAGACGGGACGGGACGTATCTCTCACCTCCAGCCCTCAGATGACCAGACGGGACGGGACGTATCTCTCACCTCCAGCCCTCAGATGACCAGACGGGACGGGACGTATCTCTCACCTCCAGCCCTCAGATGACCAGACGGGACGGGACGTATCTCTCACCTCCAGCCCTCAGATGACCAGACGGGACGGGACGTATCTCTCACCTCCAGCCCTCAGATGACCAGACGGGACGAGACGTATCTCTCACCTCCAGCCCTCAGATGACCAGACGGGACGGGACGTATCTCTCACCTCCAGCCCTCAGATGACCAGACGGGACGGGACGTATCTCTCACCTCCAGCCCTCAGATGACCAGACGGGACGGGACGTATCACTCACCTCCAGCCCTCAGATGACCAGACGGGACGGGACGTATCTCTCACCTCCAGCCCTCAAATGACCAGACGGGACGGGACGTATCTCTCACCTCCAGCCCTCAGATGACCAGACGGGACGGGACGTATCTCTCACCTCCAGCCCTCAGATGACCAGACGGGACGGACGTATCTCTCACATCCAGCCCTCAGATGACCAGACGGGACGGGACGTATCTCTCACCTCCAGCCCTCAGATGACCAGACGGGACGGGACGTATCTCTCACCTCCAGCCCTCAGATGACCAGACGGGACGGGACGGGACGTATCTCTCCCCTCCAGCCCTCAGATGACCAGACGGGACGGACGTATCTCTCACCTCCAGCCCTCAGATGACCAGACGGGACGGGACGTATATCACCTCCAGCCCTCAGATGACCAGACGGGACGGGACGGGACGTATCTCTCACCTCCGGCCCTCAGATGCCCAGACGGGACGGGACGTATCTCTCACCTCCAGCCCTCAGATGACCAGACGGGACGGGACGTATCTCTCACCTCCAGCCCTCAGATGACCAGACGGGACGGGACGGGACGTATCTCTCACCTCCAGCCCTCAGATGACCAGACGGGACGGGACGGGATGGGACGTATCTTTCACCTCCAGCCCTCAGATGACCAGACGGGACGGGACGTATCTCTCACCTCCAGCCCTCAGATGACCAGACGGGACGGGACGGGACGTATCTCACCTCCAGCCCTTAGATGACCAGACGGGACGGGACGTATCTCTCACCTCCAGCCCTCAGATGACCAGACGGGACGGGACGGGACGTATCTCTAACCTCCAGCCCTCAGATGACCAGACGGGACGGGACGTATCTCTCACCTCCAGCCCTCAGATGACCATACGGGACGGGACGGGACGGGACGGGACGGGACGGGACGGGACGGGACGGGACGGATCTCTCACCTCCAGCCCTCAGATGACCAGACGGGACGGGACGTATCTCTCACCTCCAGCCCTCAGATGACCAGACGGGACGGGACGTATCTCTCACCTCCAGCCCTCAGATGACCAGACGGGACGGGACGTATCTCTCACCTCCAGCCCTCAGATGACCAGACGGGACGGGACGTATCTCTCACCTCCAGCCCTCAGATGACCAGACGGGACGGGACGTATCTCTCACCTCCAGCCCTCAGATGACCAGACGGGACGGGACGTATCTCTCACCTCCAGCCCTCAGATGATCAGACCAGACGGGACGGGACGTATCTCTCGCCTCCAGCCCTCAGATGACCAGACGGGACGGGACGTATCTCTCACCTCCAGCCCTCAGATGATCAGACCAGACGGGACGGGACGTATCTCTCACCTCCAGCCCTCAGATGACCAGACGGGACGGGACGGGACGTATATCTCACCTCCAGCCCTCAGATGACCAGACGGGACGGGACGGGACGTATCTCTCACCTCCAGCCCTCAGATGACCAGACGGGACAGGACGTATCTCTCACCTCCAGCAGACGGCCGGGATGCGTCGCAGCGCGCGGAACCTCGCCACCTTCTCCAGCATATCGTCACCGATGGACAGCGGCACCAGCAGGAAGCGCGGGTACGACGGGCACAGCTTGAAGTCCTGGTTGGCCGTGCTGATCCGCCAGGCCGCGCGCAGGTCGAACCCCATCCGCTCCAGCTGTCGGACAGAGCGCAGGTTAAAGTTCCGGCCGCTGCCGATAGATGTCAGTGACGTCAGCGTCGGGCGGCGGGACGTGAGACGGCCTTGACAGCGGCAGCGATCAGCTGGTGTCGGCCGGTGGTAGTAATAAGGTGGGAGGCGCTGCGCTCAGCGCGCCCTGCCAGGAATCTCGGCCGCGTTGCGTCAGGCTGTAGTTCGCGTGACGGGACGGCGCGGGCCGCGGGCCGCGGGCCGCGGGCCGGCCGGCCGCCGCCGCCGCCGCCGCGATGATCACATACCAGTCCAGCCTGCCAGACCAACCGGATCGAGTCAGCCCGGCCGAGCCGAGCCGGGCAGAGCAGAGCCGGGTCGAGCCGAGTCGAGCCGGGCCGAGCCCGGCCGAACCGGGCCGAACCGGGCCGAACCGGGCCGAGCCGAGCCGAGCCGGGCCGAACCGGGCCGAACCGGGCCGAACCGGGCCGAGCCGGGCCGAGCCGAGCCGAGCCGAGCCGAGCCGAGCCGAGCCGAGCCGAGCCGAGCCGAGCCGAGCCGAGCCGAGCCGAGCCGAGCAGCACGGCTAGCGGTCCAATGCAAAACAACCCGCCCCACTCTCTGAAGGTCGTCTGCGAGGCTTGATGGCTCTTAGCAGACAGCGGCTATTAAGAGCCGGTAGCTGGCATTTAACACCGCATAAACCAGGCAGTAACAGCGAGCGGCATGTCATTGTAATTGAATGTAGTCTGCTGATGCCCATTGATGTGCCCTAACCACACACTGAATATCATCGCTGGTATTCCAAGGCTTACTAGAAATCGGATCGATACTTTCGACTGGTGTTCAATAATATCCTGTGTCAGTCCTCGTTTACCCTCAAGGAAAGTCATTCAACGCTTCATAAAACGCCCAGTGGTCAGCGAAGCTGTCAGCAGAGCTGTCAGCTGTCAGCGAATTCCGCCGCCGCAGGGATGAGGGACATGACCTGGCTATTTATCAGCTGGGTACTCAGGTGCTATCTACCGGAAATGTTTCACTGATGGGAGTCGCTGAAGTGTTGACAGACGCCGCCAGCAGGTGGGCCTCCCGTTATCTGTGTGATCTGTCTGGGTGCGAGACGGCGCCGCTGGTGCCGGCGGTGGAGCGGTGACAGAGGGTGCATCACGTGGTACAATCACGGCTATCGGTACAGTTCTGACTGCCGAGTGCCGGCTAATACCACCGTGAGAGGCGCCGGTGACAGAGGGTGCATCACGTGGTACTATCACGGCATCAGGTGCAGTCCTGACTGCCGAGTGCCGGCTAATACCACCGTGAGAGGCGCCGGTGACAGAGGGTGCATCACGTGGTACTATCACGGCATCAGGTGCAGTCCTGACTGCCGAGTGCCGGCTAATACCACCGTGAGAGGCGCCGGTGACAGAGGGTGCATCACGTGGTACAATCACGGCTATCGGTGCAGTTCTGACTGCCGAGTGCCGGCTAATACCACCGTGAGAGGCGCCGGTGACAGAGGGTGCATCACGTGGTACTATCACGGCTATCGGTGCAGTCCTGACTGCCGAGTGCCGGCTAATACCACCGTGAGAGGCGCCGGTGACAGAGGGTGCATCACGTGGTACTATCACGGCATCAGGTGCAGTCCTGACTGCCGAGTGCCGGCTAATACCACCGTGAGAGGCGCCGGTGACAGAGGGTGCATCACGTGGTACTATCACGGCATCAGGTGCAGCCCTGACTGCCGAGTGCCGGCTAATACCACCGTGAGAGGCGCCGGTGACAGAGGGTGCATCACGTGGTACTATCACGGCATCAGGTGCAGTCCTGACTGCCGAGTGCCGGCTAATACCACCGTGAGAGGCGCCGGTGACAGAGGGTGCATCACGTGGTACTATCACGGCTATCGGTGCAGTTCTGACTGCCGAGTGCCGGCTAATACCACCGTGAGAGGCGCCGGTGACAGAGGGTGCATCACGTGGTACTATCACGGCTATCGGTGCAGTTCTGACTGCCGAGTGCCGGCTAATACCACCGTGAGAGGCGCCGGTGACAGAGGGTGCATCACGTGGTACTATCACGGCTATCGGTGCAGTCCTGACTGCCGAGTGCCGGCTAATACCACCGTGAGAGGCGCCGGTGACAGAGGGTGCATCACGTGGTACTATCACGGCTATCGGTGCAGTCCTGACTGCCGAGTGCCGGCTAATACCACCGTGAGAGGGTGGATCGTCCCTTATCGCGATGTGTGCCCCCAGGTCCCATCTGCTTCAAAATCTGTCAACTGACTCCCACCCGACGCCATCAACTGACCACCACCTCAAGTCGTCCCCCACACTGCAGACACACAACCAGAGTTGTGCTCCAGCGCACGGCACCTGCGACTCTGACAGTCATCTCACCTCTCTTGCCTAGTCCGTCTCTCACCTTGCCCGGCTCTCACTCCAACCCGTCTCTCACCTCGACTTTATAGGTGACCAGCTCGGCGCCGGCATGTCGGACGGCGCCGGCCACGAGCGTCTGGTGCAGGTCATCGGCACTCTCCTCCCGGCACCAGGCGTGAAACGCGTGGCTGAAGCTGTCGGCCAGCCGGTTCGGCGGCGTCAGGCCAGCAGTCAGGTCCCGCTGCCAGTCGCTGCACGCCTCGCCCGTGGGGAGAGTCAGTCTGCCGGACCACAGGAAACAGGTCAAGGGTTAGACAACAGACAACAGCAGATAGTTAGGGCATCAGGTTAGGCGAGATCGCCAGGTCACAGGCTGCAAGGCAGACATGGGCCGCCTGGTCACAGGTTAGATAAGGGGCGCCAGGTCACAGGCCGCAGGTCAGACAAGGGTCACCACTCACCAGGTCACAAGCCGGAGGTCTGACAAGTCACCACACCAGGTGGCAGGCGGCAGGTCAAACGAGGGTCACCACACCAGGTGACAAGCCGGAGGTCAGACGAGGGTCACCACACCAGGTGACAGGCGGCAGGTCAGACGAGGGTCACCACACCAGGTGACAGGCGGCACAGACGAGGGTCACCACACCAGGTGACAGGCGGCAGGTCAGACGAGGGTCACCACACCAGGTGACAGGCGGCAGGTCAAACGAGGGTCACCACACCAGGTGACAGGCGGCAGGTCAGACGAGGGTCACCACACCAGGTGACAAGCCGGAGGTCAGACGAGGGTCACCACACCAGGTGACAGGCGGCAGGTCAGACGAGGGTCGCCACACCAGGTGACAAGCCGGAGGTCAGACGAGGGTCACCACACCAGGTGACAGGCGGCAGGTCAGACGAGGGTCACCACACCAGGTGGCAGGCGGGAGGTCAGACGAGGGTCACCACACCAGGTGACAGGCGGCAGGTCAGACGAGGGTCACCACACCAGGTGACAGGCGGCAGGTCAGACGAGGGTCACCTCACCAGGTGACAGGCGGCAGGTCAGACGAGGGTCACCACACCAGGTGACAGGCGGCAGGTCAGACGAGGGTCACCACACCAGGTGACAGGCGGCAGGTCAGACGAGGGTCACCACACCAGGTGACAGGCGGCAGGTCAGACGAGGGTCACCACACCAGGTGACAGGCGGCAGGTCAGACGAGGGTCACCACACCAGGTGGCAGGCGGCAGGTCAGACGAGGGTCGCCACACCAGGTGACAAGCCGGAGGTCAGACGAGGGTCACCACACCAGGTGACAGGCGGCAGGTCAGACGAGGGTCACCACACCAGGTGACAGGCGGCAGGTCAGACGAGGGTCACCACACCAGGTGACAGGCGGCAGGTCAGACGAGGGTCACCACACCAGGTGACAGGCGGCAGGTCAGACGAGGGTCACCACACCAGGTGACAGGCGGCAGGTCAGACGAGGGTCACCACACCAGGTGACAGGCGGCAGGTCAGACGAGGGTCACCACACCAGGTGACAGGCGGCAGGTCAGACGAGGGTCACCACACCAGGTGACAGGCGGCAGGTCAGACGAGGGTCACCACACCAGGTGACAGGCGGCAGGTCAGACGAGGGTCACCACACCAGGTGACAGGCGGCAGGTCAGACGAGGGTCACCACACCAGGTGGCAGGCGGCACAGACGAGGGTCACCACACCAGGTGACAGGCGGCAGGTCAGACGAGGGTCACCACACCAGGTGACAGGCGGTAGGTCAGACGAGGGTCACCACACCAGGTGACAGGCGGCAGGTCAGACGAGGGTCACCACACCAGGTGACAGGCGGCAGGTCAGACGAGGGTCACCACACCAGGTGACAGGCGGCAGGTCAGACGAGGGTCACCACACCAGGTGGCAGGCGGCACAGACGAGGGTCACCACACCAGGTGACAGGCGGCAGGTCAGACGAGGGTCACCACACCAGGTGACAGGCGGCAGGTCAGACGAGGGTCACCACACCAGGTGACAGGCGGCAGGTCAGACGAGGGTCACCACACCAGGTGACAGGCGGCAGGTCAGACGAGGGTCACCACACCAGGTGACAGGCGGCAGGTCAGACGAGGGTCACCACACCAGGTGACAGGCGGCAGGTCAGACGAGGGTCACCACACCAGGCGACAGGCGGGAGGTCAGACGAGGGTCACCAGATCACAGACGGAGTGCAGCGAGTGTACGTGACCGGTCACCCGAGCTGACACACATTTGACACTCACGAGCTTAGTGACGTCAGAACACTACGCAGTAACACTCAGCTGACATGTATGGTCAATATGGTCGCTGTCAAACGAAAATTGCGGAGGGACTCCCCGTAGTCGCTGGTAATCATGAGATCGGTTGCCGTCTCTTGTGGCGGTTGGAGACTTCCTGTCGCCCCAGCCGCTGCGTTTATATGACTCCCATATTTAAGCGACGTATGGCTACACGAGGTTCCAGTCTCCTCAGTGAGCTCTCCACCCACGACAAGGTCGGATCAGACAAATCTCAACTACAGAGACGTCAAGGCATGGCGGTGTCGACAGCTCTCCACCCACGACGAGATCGGATCAGACAAATATCACAACTACAGAGACGTCAAGGCATGGCGGTGTCATCATACATCCTGCCTGCAGTGCAACAGTCGTCCACACTGTTACCCAGCGTCAGCCAGACAGCGCGACTCATCGCTCTGCACCGGCACCGGCACCGGCACCGGCACAGGCACCGGCACAGGCACAGGCACCGGCACCGGCACCGGCACCGGCACAGGCACAGGCACCGGCACAGGCACCGGCACCGGCACCGGCACCGGCACCGGCACCGGCACCGGCACAGGCACCGGCACCGGCACAGGCACCGGCACAGGCGGCGCGTCCGGTCCGCCCTCCACCACCGACGGTACAGAGTATCAGCGGAAACGGCAGCACAACAGGATGCCCGACAGAGTGGCTCCACCGACGCCGCCGTACCAACCAACAGGATACACGTCATCTGCCCCCAGAGCGGACGCTACCGGCGGCACGGTGCGCGTCAGAGCCGAGTCGAGCTGCCAGTATGAAGCGTCGGTCGACACCACTGCATACTGTGCAGCCGAGTGAATGGCGGCCACATCCGCAATGCGACACGAGCTGAGCTCAGCCGGGCGCAGCTGGAGCCAGCCGGAGCGCTAGCCACAATATAAGGTGATCTGAGGTTAGAGCCGCGCCCACATATGGGTCACAAACGGCAGGGCTGCTGCACTCGTCCCAGGCTTAAAGGAAATAGTTCACCTTGGAACATTTTTCCAAACACGATTTGATTATATTTTGAAATACAATGTATTTTTATATTGTCAAAAATGGCCATACATCGCGCCGATTCAGGACAGAAGGTCGTAAATTATTATCAAAACTATATACATACTCTCTGAGTCAGAGTCCTAACGTCACGCGAATGAGAAGAAAAAAATGGCTCAGCCAATCAGATTCGAAAGTAGTCCCGTAAAGATAGACTCGCATTAGAGAAGTTCCAACCGGCGGCCGGCGGTTCGCTTGCTAGCACCAGCTGCAAGCTGATTGGCTGATGGTTGGTAGAGCCTCTGCCCAGGCTAGATCCAGCACCATTCTTTCGCCAGCACCGCATTCCTTCGCAAAAAAAAAATCAAATATATTCGGTTGGAGTCTTTTCAGTCAAGACAACTCGCAGATAGGGGTTTCCCACCACGGGCTACAAAACTGCTATCTCAGTTCAAAACCCCATGTTGAAGGTGAACTATTTCCTTGAATGATACGTGATAGCAGCAGTCTCACACATCCCACCCAAAAGTGTATATTCACAGGTGTTATAAACGCCACTTATCAGAAGGCATTTACATTCACCAAGAGGACGATGTCATTAGCAATGTTAATCCCAGTGCTGGGGAACAACCCTCCCACACGGCACCAGCTCATTGGACTGGTGAAGGCCATGCAAAAACTGTGTCCCCATCAGCTCAAAGGGCAAACAACGGTTTTCACAAAAGCTTGGCTTCGGAATTTCAAACAGTTCAAGGCAACCGTTTCCGTTCACCGAGAGGGAATGTTAACGATGCCAATACAACGATACGTGTGTCACGGACTGATGAACATGAATAGAGGCTGCGAAATCATGGCACGCAGCATACCTGTCTGGCGAGTCACAAGCAAACGTAATGGATGAGCATTACAATGTATTTCAGCCAACGTTGTAGTTGCTACTAATATCAAACGAAGATTGCACCAAATCTCGCTTCCATTGATTACCCACAGCATTATCAATGAGCAGCATCGCCTTAGTATGAATTTCTTAAGACCAGTAAGACGCCGAAGTTGGCGATGAACGAGCGAGCCCGAAGAAAATGTATGGTGAATTTAAACTCCATCGGGCAAGTAGCTTCTGAGGCACAAAAAGGGTGCGCACGTGCAGAAGCACCCCACCCCCGACTTGTGGGAAAGTGGCGGCTGAGATGTCCCTAACCACGCACAAAATGTGAACACAATCGGCTCAGCCGTTCCCGATATATCTATATATCCATATCCATATCCATATACCCATATACCCATATACCCATATACCCATATACCCATATCCCCATATCCCCATAGCCATAGCCATATCCATATCTATATATGATATATATATATATATATATATATATATATATATATATATATATTATATATATATATATATATATATATATATATATATATATATATATATATATATATATATATATATATATATATATTTATTTACATATGTACCGTGAACTAGTTCAACTCCAAAAATTGACCTGAAAAATTTGCCCTCGCAATGGTGGAGCCCCTTCGTGGTCCGACGGGGCCCCCTTGAGGTCGTGCTCCGTGCCCTGCCCCTTACAGTTACACACCAGCCACATTCTATACATTTGCACAATATACAACTTTAAACTTCGATGCATGCTGAATTTGGCAGATCTCTCAATCGATCACTTCATCAGCTTATGATTTAGACGGGCCCGTGCCTCTACCTACACCCGAGCCAGGTTTGCGTCTCGACGCGCCCGTAGCATGCCAAAACTTTGCAAAGCTACCTTATTGTTATAGGGCCTTGGCTACCTTGCAATGCCTTGCATATGCCGTGCTTCGCCAAAGGCGGTTCAGTCGTGCTCAAGTTGTGCCGGATCCTATACGCTCAGCCAAGTCGAACAGAAGTTCAGCAAATAGCCTCCGGAAGGCTTCGTAAAACGTAAACCGTAGCCGATAAAGTTGTGCCAACATTTTATTCCGGAGATCTGGTGCTGTATGAACGCCAGTGCAGCGTACATTATGCAACGTTGTATCAAATCTCGTCGAAATCAACCTGTTCGTTATTCTTAGACGCTGGCACTTCCGAGCACATAACAAAATACATGTTCACAACTCCGCCATTATGTTTCACGTTGGTAGCTCTCTTTTGCATAAGTCCACCAATTCTATTTCTCGTTAACCCGCGAGTTACTGGGGTATATTTCATAACGCGACTTACTGGGGGGGGGGGGTATTTTTGCCCCCTCGGATCTCCGGAACTACTGGACCGAATGTAAAAATTAAAACGGCATTCGATAGCCCTGTGAAATTTATCGAAGGAAACATAATATTGTTGACCTGGGGGTCACCGATGACGTCACAGGTCAGGTTAAGTACAAATTGTTCGACCGTGTCGAAAGGTCTCTATGGATAGAATTGTCGCGCAAAATTGCGATATTAAACGCATAAGCTGTCGATAAATCGGTATGATTCGTGTGTCTGACATTTCTAAGTACTTTTCTAAGCTGTTTATGACCTTGGGTCAGGTCAAGGTCATCCGAGGTCACGAGGTCAAACTGAAGATTACGGTCAATAGGCGTTGTAACACAAGTTTATGAGTTTGTTTTTCGTCTAGAACGCGAAAAATGACCTTAGAACATTGTTTGTTCCATATAAATAGAAGTAAAAAGCAAAAACGAAAATGCGTTTTTTATGCATAGTAACGCTGTGAGAGGTGGTCGATTGTTGTCATTTAAACGTCATAAGTCAGTCATTTTTGAAGATATAGACTTCAAAGTTGGTACACATATTCACCGCACACATCTCAATCACATCTATTCCGGTTTTTGGATAATTCTGATTTTTTCTTAAAAAAATTGTAAAAACAAAACAAAATGTATTTGGACTTCTCAAAATTTGGAATTAAAAAAACTCAAAAAACCGAGATAGCAGTTTGATAGCCCGGTCTATTGTCAGTAATGTAGTTTAAGACAATTGAGTTTATATTAAACAGCGTATCTTTAACAGCGTTTCCCGCAAACCATTATTTTGCAACAAAAACCGAAGAACATGACGTCACTCTGACGTCATTCCCGGTTGACCTATCATAACCTCATGTTTTTCCTTTTGCCAACATGTGTAGAATTGATGCGAGATAAGGTACTGCAAGTTTGGTGCCGATACCAGTGTTCGTTTAGGAGTTATTGCAAAATAACGGGAGGGGGGGGGCAAAAAATAGCCCCCCCCCCCAGTAACTCGCGGGTTAACCGCCCCTAAACAGGCAACTGCAGCCAGCATCACTCCCTCCTGAGCTATAAATAGACACATCAAGGTCGCATAACTGCTCCATTTCTGTCCACACTTGACACTGGCTGCGGCCGGCGTGTCCGGGACGGTAACCCCAACACCCCGGCACGGCGGCCGAGTGACGTCATTGGAATGTTAAGTCGAGCCGGGACAGTGCACAAAACAGAGTGACGTCATTGGAATGTTAGTCGAGCCGGGACAGAGTACATAACACGGAGACTAGATGATCGGATAGCTAGCCCGACACGGCTGGGCCGGTCGCCATCGAAACCGACCGAGTCGGGCCGGGCCGGGCCGGGCCAGGCGCTATGTCTCTGTCTCTGTCTCTGTCTCCCGAACCGCGGCTGGCGGCGGAGGGCCAGACAGAGCGATGAGTCACTATCATGACGTCAGCCGCGCCGTGAGGCAACAGTCAGCTGCGGCCGTCGGCCGGGGACCGGCACCCTGAGGGCGCTGCGCCGCACCACACGGCGGTACCAGCAGCACACCTACAGTGTGCTGCCGATTAGCCGTCCATAACAGACCGGCTTATCTACCCTGCCAGGCAGCCCGTCGGCCCGGCACCGCATGACACCACGTGCTTTGTTGCCGTGCCATGTTTTGCTATGGCATGGCTCAGCAACAAAGCACGAAATGACCTCGCCACCCACCGAGATACAGCATCAGCCGGGCAGTAACGCGAACGAAGGAAGCTTGGTTTCACCACAGCAGCTAACACGTGACGCATTGGTGAACACTTCTTTGTACCGCCGCAGTGCCCGCCTGAACAGCCGCCATCACAACCACCAGCCACGCAGCGCCGTCACCATGTTTCCTAACACAGCCAGGCCACTCGGACAGCTCGCTCCATCTCGACATACAGCCAGGCCGGTCTGACAGCTCCGCAGCGGTCTGTGGTGGACGGAGTGCGTGCCGGCCAGTCCCACAGCAGGTCCGGGACCACCATACGTGGCCGTGCGCCGCCACGCGCCGCCGCCGGCCCGGCTGCGCTGCGCGGACATCTGCCGGTCTGACGGGCTGCGTGTCAGTCACGCACGTCACGCACTGTCAGTCCGCCGGCCAGCCGCCAGAGGCCGGCGAAAGCCGAACGCTGCCGCTGCACACACACAGGACTGTGTGCGTGGGCTGGAGAAAACGTACACGGAAATCTGCTACACAATTAAGAAGACTTTCGAATTCATGCTACGAAACAGAAACATCCATGGGAAGCTTCCGAGAACAGCAGCTCAGGCCTGAAGGCTTTCGTTAGACTAAGACCCACGTCGATTTATATACTTTTGGGGGCCAAATTCGCCCCCCCCCCCATGGTGGCCAAATTCAGAGACTTAGGTAGAATTGAGGGATGTCAAAATTGTTATGTCTTATCAAAAATGATAGCATGAAGGAGGTAGGTGTCTGGGTCTAAAAACATGAAAATGAGGTCAAAATTGTCATGTTTTTTTTTGTTTAAAGCTGGACACTCCATTTCATGCTATCAAATCTGGCAACATGAAATAATTTTGACATCCCTCCCCCAACTCCCTGAATTTGGCCACAATGTGCCCGCCCCCCCCCCCCCCCCCCCAATGTTGAGTTCGGCCCCCCAATGACGTGCTCTCGCCCCCCCCCCCCCCATACTTTCCGTCCTTAAGATTACTTGATATAGGTACAGGCATAGGTGTCGATTTATATACCTAATTTTGGAGTGGCCCTCGCCCCCCCCCCCCCCATGTTGAGTTCTGCCCACAAAGGTGCTCTCGTCCCCCCACCCAATGTTTTCTGGACACTGGTGTATCCAAGGAGCCCGAAGGGCCAGCCTTCCAAATCGTCTGAAGTCGGCCAAACAATGGTTTGCTTTAAATCACCATGCATGAAAAAGCGAAATCCGATGATTTTTAGAATCGTGTGACTTTGGGCTTTGACCCCTCCAAAGCAGCTTCTTTGCTGTTCTGGCATAACGAAAACAATTTTTCACGCCGAAGCGTAGAACCTTTGCGAAGCCTGGGAGGGCCCCATGCCGACCGGAGATGGCCGTTGACTCCACTTTGAGAGGACTCTCATCGATCTAAAAGGGGCGATGTTCCGGCCCGAGAGCTTTAAGTCGGTAAGAGAGGAACAATAAGCATCCCCTTCTTTGAGAGGATCATCGAATCTGAGAGGGCCATCGTCCGGTCTGAGAGGCCCCTTGCCAGGTGTGGAAAGGCTTTACTTATGCTAGTCTGAGAGGGTTCTTACAAGGCCTGACAGGAGTCTGGGAGGGCCTGGGACAGGAATCTGGGAGGGCACTACCTGATAATTCCTTAGGCTTATCCAAGAGGGTCCTCGTCAGGCCCGAGAGGGCCTGTGCCAGTTTGAGATTCTGAGATTCTCGGCCATTCTGGAAACCGTTGGTCGGTCGGAGGCTCTGCCAAAACTTTGGTTTGACACAAGGCCAAAACTCGTGTAGCTTTATGTTTGCGTTACAACTTATTAAAACAAACTTGTTGTACCCAGGGGCGTCGCCGACGGGGGTACGGGGTCCGGACCCCCACTCTCAGAAGGTGGGGGTCGACCCCCTCCCCCCCCCCCACACTTTTTGCGGGGAAAGTTAACCATTTATCGTAAAAATTGGCTTTGCGGGAGTCAAAATCCAGCTATCCACAGTACAAAACTTGAAAATTTCGCGCCGCTTCGCGGCATGACGCAAGTTCCGCAATTGTTTGTACAAATTTGGAAAATGGGCAAATGAATTCCATTAAGTGCCTGGCAGAGGCTCTCCTTGACGGTAATTGCTGGCCCCAGGGCTCACTCCCTTCATAAAATATTAACTTTCAAGCGGGCTAAACATGTAGGTATAAGTTATACATGCATGTTTAGCTAGTCTGCCGAGTTCCGAAAAAGTCGACACGAACGCAGACACGGACAACGGCACCCGGAAGCTGCTCCAGCGGTGCCCCGGAAGCTGCTCCAGCGGTGCCCAACTTGCTGGATCGAAGAGCTAATAGTGGGGACCAGGCCAGGACCATATCTCCCCAGGCTCCTACAGATCCACAGCGACCATTTATGCGCGGAAATATCGTTCTGCCTCTTGCTGCTTGCAAACCATTTGCACAGTTACCTTACCAGTTGTTTGTTACAGTTCAGTACATATGTATAGTTATTATTAGCATATGTACAGTTCGGTACATATGTATAGTTATTATTAGCATATGTACTATGGGTACATTGAGCGCTCACTGCCACCGGTCATAGTGATTTTTTATCGAGGCTAATGTATATGAAAAACTGCCTTAATTTCAATATTTGTCATCATACCGAGATGTGCAACCAGGAAAAAGGGTTACCTGAGGCTTGGCTACACTCACGGTCTGGTTCCAATAAAAAAATCGCGTTTTCCACGACCTAAAATTAAAATTTTAACGCCGCTTCGCGGCGTCACATCGGTGGCCATCGTTATAACGAAGCCATCGTCATCGTATTCGGTTCGTCGTAACGCTGAATTGAATGAATACAATTTTTAGCTTCTTATCCTCTACAAGGTATATTTATATTCTACAAGGTATGCCTATATTTCTGGGTTTTATCAGGCAAACCCGTACAAATTTCGCGCCCCTTGGCGGCACTAAATAACAAGTACCTACTATAACATGAAAATACACATTAAAAATGTTGCAAAGGCTTAAATATACCACACAAAAATAGGGGTACATTTTTTCGTCATTTCAGCCCACCCCCAACTCAAAAACTATCGGCGACGCCCCTGGTTGTGCCTATTCCTTACATTGTCTTTTACAATCATGAAATGTGTTATTTTTGGCCCATTTCAGTCGGTTTTGTAAAACCGTGACGCTGATATAGGACCCGTCCCTGTTCCCTCCCCCCCAATAATTTTGACAAATCGACACCACTAAGACCTGATATATGCAATTGTTTTCGCTACATGAATACAAGACAGAAATCGTGCAGCAACTTGTCGATTTTCGCGGATGCCTACACGCCACTGGACCAGAAACAGGCCGTCTGAGACGGTTTGCGCCGACAAGTTCAGTTGAACTTGACTGCACCAGTGCGCACATCAGTTACATACATGGGAAAACTACGCCTGCTTTTGTGCTCCGCCGGACACATGACTCATTCCTGAGATGTCCATTGTGCGGTCACCACACCTGACATTTGATCACATGGCGACTGCCACGCCCATGTCGTCACAGCAGAGGTAAGTCAGCTGATCCGACCGCCAGTCAGCTGATCGCCACGCCCAGTCAGCTGACTGGCCGAGCAGCGCGACCAGTCCGGTGCGGCCACATAAGGCAGTGCGCCCCGCATGCACGGACACCGCGCCCAGCGACAGCCGACAACACATCCAGCAGGTCTCAACTACATCATTCAGCAGGACATTAGCATACAGTAACGCGCTCAAAGCTGGTCAATTTGCATACAAATACAAAAACTACACCGAAGAGGCACATCAATAAGACGCCTCATGCCGTAACACACCAACCATAAATACTGAGCAGCCCTCACCCCTTTAGCACGGTGCTTTGGCAGACGCCAGAGGCCGGATCGCCCGGATCGGGTCGGATCGCTCGGATCTCTGAGAACTGCTCGCATCGATCGCTGCAGCAGCGATAACGACTCGGCATGGGCCGGGCTCCTCGCCGCCTTTTACGGTCGGCGTCCCGGCGGGCCGATCCGGCGGTGGTGACGCCATATCGGGCAGGCCGGCCGGCTGGACGAACGGACGGACGGACGGACGATCGACACACGCCTAATCATCTCTCCCCTCTGCCTCTCACACGCGATAAGGTCACACCGCTGACAGCTGAGAGCCGGGAGATCACATGCAATAGCCCAGCGGCGATCGGATGATGGACCGTCAAGAGTCCCAACGGCCATCAGATGATGGACCGCCCCCGCCCAGAGTCTTCATATCATGGACCGCCCCCGCCCAGAGTCTTCATATGATGGACCGCCACCGCCCAGAGTCTTCATATGATGGACCGGCCCCGTTCAGTCATCAGATGATGGACCGCCCCCGCCCAGTCTTCATATGATGGACCGGCCCCGTCCAGTCATCAGATGATGGACCGCCCCGTCCAGTCATCAGATGATGGACCGGCCCCGTCCAGTCATCAGATGATGGACCGCCCCCGCCCAGTCTTCATATGATGGACCGGCCCCGTCCAGTCATCAGATGATGGACCGCCCCCGCCCAGTCTTCATATGATGGACCGGCCCCGTCCAGTCATCAGATGATGGACCGCCCCCGCCCAGTCATCAGATGATGGACCGGCCCCGTCCAGTCATCAGATGATGGACCGGCCCCGTCCAGTCATCAGATGATGGACCGCCTCCGCCCAGAGTCATCAGATGATGGACCGGCCCCGTCCGGAGTCATCAGATGATGGACCGCCTCCGTCCAGTCATCAGATGATGGACCGGCCCCGTCCGGAGTCATCAGATGATGGACCGCCTCCGCCCAGTCTTCATATGATGGACCGGCCCCGTCCAGAGTCATCAGATGATGGACCGCCTCCGTCCGGAGTCATCAGATGATGGACCGGCCCCGTCCAGTCATCAGATGATGGACCGCCCCGTCCAGTCATCAGATGATGGACCGGCCCCGTCCAGTCATCAGATGATGGACCGCCCCCGCCCAGAGTCATCAGATGATGGACCGGCCCCGTCCGGAGTCATCAGATGATGGACCGCCTCCGCCCAGTCATCAGATGATGGACCGCCTCCGCTCGCAGCTCAGAGTCACACTACTGACGCAGTCCCGGCGGTCGGGACAAGACGGGCGACCGACCGTGTTTATCCTATGTTTTTTGTTGCCTCCTTTTTGCCACATGTTTGTTTGTGCGGCCCGTATCTTGGGCACAGCGGTCGGCGAGCCAGGTCTGGTCCCTCTCTCCGTGGCCGCCCCGGAACAAAGCGGTCTCACGGCACCGGCACCACCCGGCAGAATGTTACCACACTCGGGGTCAGGCAAGGTCAGACTGGGTGTGACCCCTCCCACCAGCCAGCATTGCGCCACGCCCCACCGCCAGGCGAGCGGAATACACACGGAAACAACAGCTGGCACGTTTCATGCAACGAAATCGGCAATACCTACAGCCTCAGGTGCCATTCCAACTCGGAGTAGATAAGCAGCGGCTTTTGGTCGGGAACATCCGAAGTGTCAGGACATGCTACTTTCCGTAACATAGACCTACATGACGCTAATTCTTCGGTACCATTCCGAATAGTTGGCTCTGTTCTATAAAATTACCACCATTGCCCAACTGCCCGCCTGTGATCGGGCTTTACGCCGACTCGCCAAAAAGCTCCACATTACCCAACTCTGGACAGCGCTGCTGATAGCTCGTTAGTCAGCAGCGCTGAAAAGAAGCTTTCCCGGTTGAGTGCAAAAACAAGGGTGCAACGCCCACAATGAGCTATTTACGCAGCGCCAGCCGGCTTAGCAAGCGAACGGTGAGAAGTAGCGAGCGAGCGCTAACTGACGCCGCACCATCCATCGCCGCCAAACACAAACAGCTCACGGCTCCTGCAGGCCAGACGTCGGAGATTCAAATGCAAACTGCGCCGCATTACCACGGTACCAGCGTCTTGCTCACGTCGCACAGGTCGACAGTAACAATCGTTAAACCCATAAAACCGCCAACAAACTGGCTTATGTTTGCCACCTGCCTAGTACCCGGCCAGACACACAACATAAGCCTGTGAATGGCGTGGTGCGAATCCAACAACAAACCACAGCCGCTGCGGCCAGCCCAGTCAGAGGCGTGCGGCCAGCCCGACCCTACCAACCATCCCAGCTCGGCCGGCAACAAACCACAGCCGCTGCCCTCGTCAGAGGCGTGCGGCCATCCCGACCCTACCAACCATCCCAGCTCGGCCCTACCAACCACAGCCGCTGCCCTCGTCAGAGGCGTGCGGCCAGCCCGACCCTACCAACCATCCCAGCTCGGCCCTACCAACCACAGCCGCTGCCCTCGTCAGAGGCGTGCGGCCAGCCCGACCCTACCAACCATCCCAGCTCGACCGGCACTCGGACCGACCCTACCAACCATCCCAGCTCGGCCGGCACTCGGACCGACCCTACCATCCATCCCAACTCGGCCGCGACTCGGCCCGACCCTACCAACCATCCCAGCTCGGCCGGCACTCGGACCGACCCTACCAACCATCCCAGCTCGGCCGGCACTCGGACCGACCCTACCAACCATCCCAACTCGGCCGCGACTCGGCCCGACCCTACCAACCATCCCAGCTCGGCCGGCACTCGGACCGACCCTACCAACCATCCCAGCTCGGCCGGCACTCGGACCGACCCTACCAACCATCCCAGCTCGGCCGGCACTCGGACCGACCCTACCAACCATCCCAGCTCGGCCGGCACTCGGACCGACCCTACCAACCATCCCAGCTCGGCCGCGACTCGGACCGACCCTACCAACCATCCCAGCTCGGCCGCGACTCGGGCCGACCCTATCAACCATCCCAACTCGGCCGCGACTCGGACCGACCCTACCAACCATCCCAACTCGGCCGCGACTCGGGCCGACCCTATCAACCATCCCAACTCGGCCGCGACTCGGACCGACCCTACCAACCATCCCAGCTCGGCCGGGACTCGGACCGACCCTACCAACCATCCCAACTCGGCCGCGACTCGGGCCGACCCTATCAACCATCCCAACTCGGCCGCGACTCGGGCCGACCCTACCAACCATCCCAACTCGGCCGCGACTCGGACCGACCCTACCAACCATCCCAACTCGGCCGGGACTCGGACCGACCCTACCAACCATCCCAACTCGGCCGGGACTCGGACAGGCAGCTTACCTGAAGGCTCTGGCGTCCTTGCACTGCACGTGCAGGTAGCAGATGTCGCGACACTCGGCCGTCTCGAGCAGGCCGAGCGGCAGGTTGAGCAGACCGTGTGCCGTGTCTGCCTGCAGGTGCAGTCGGTAGTTGGTCAGGTAGAGCCGGCCCTCTGCCACGCGGCCCGCCCGGGCCACGTACTCTCCGTGGAGAAGGCGGAACGGCGCCGGTAGCAGCGCCGCCGCCGCCTCGGGCTCCTCCGCCGCCGCCTCCGCCACCTCCCGGTCCAGCACGCACTCCTGCTTCGGGTACTGCTGGTCACAGATGCGCGCCGCATCGGCGGCGGGGGCGGCGGGGGCGGCGGGGGCAGCGGCGGGTGTGGCAAGGGCGGCGGCAGGAGCGGCGGCGGGGGTGGCGGCAGGAGCGGCGGCAGGGGCGGCGGCGGTGGCCGGCTCGGCGGTAGCGGCCGGCTCGGCGGTAGTAGCCTGGGCGATGCCATTGGCGACGGCTGGTGGTGATGGTGGCCGCTCGACGGCACACTCTGGAGGAGGCGGCAGAGGCGGCAGAGGAGGCGATAGTAGCGGTTGAGGCGGCGGCGGTGGAGCGGCGGAAGGCTCACCGCCGCCGCCCGACAGCTGGGTCATCTCGTGCTCCAGTGTTGACGGCTCCTCAGGCTCCATTGTCTGCAGGAGGGAGAGAGAGAAGACACATTAGCTACAGCGGTGGTTACATTACATGGTTACCTAAGTTGGTGGTGGTTACGTTGGTTACTGTGGATCTGGTAACACGCAGTCTACGTAACCGGGTACATACAGTCTACGTAACCGGGATTATTAGACTTATCAGTATGGCAGCTCAGCCTGTTTTTCGCCGCGCAACATTCCTACATTCCATTCATTTCGCAACATTCCTAGCTCCACTATCCAGCACGATCGCTGTACCATTATGTTTGCCTTCATGCTATCTGATTTGTCATGTACCTTGGGGTCACCGCTGACAATCCCTCACATTTAGCGATATGTGACAGGGGAGGAGAGGGTCAAAATACCTATCAGGCACACAATCGAGGAATGTCACCGTCTATACACATGACCGGAGGCCAAGTGGCCGCCCTGGCCGGCCACGCTCCACCACATTGGAAGCCGTGAAGCTCTAGGCCGCGCACTGCCCGTGGCAACCACCGACAACCACAAGCCATGATAATGGCCCCGACATTGATAACGTACGCAAATTAAATGTATCTAAATATAAATAATATTGATTTATTACAAACATTTGCAAAAACGACCTAGGTCGCTGATCGGAATTTTTTGATAAGGATCAATGTAAGCTGTTATCGCCCAGCCAACAGTGTCGGCAACACCAGCGTTACACAAACGGTCACCCCTGGCAACGGACCGCAGCCGGCAAACACGGCCCGATTCGGCCGGCCGGAGTCCGACCTGCCTCAACAGCGGCCCTGGTGAGGGGGAGCCGCTCCTAGATCCACAGCTCAGCCACGTCAAACGAGCCGGCACCAGAATCGCGCGTCTGCCATGTCAAACATGTCAAACAACACCAGTCGGCGCCGACGGTCGGCGCGGAACACACAGAGCCGAGCCGAGCTGAGCTGGCCGAGCTGAGCTGGCAGAGCTGGCGGAACTGCCCGAGCTGCGCCCGCGCCTGCAGGCCTGGCTGGCTGGCTGGCTGGCTGGCTGGCACGGCGCCCGCAGCGGCGGCACATCGTCAACACAGCGGACCATGTTTGGCAGTCAGGCGGGCCGGCGGGCGGCCGGGCGGGCGGTGGCGGCGGCCGTCCTTGTTCGCTCAATGGGGTCAACTGGGCGGTATGCAGCGCAGAGCGTCGAGCGCCCGACAACGCAACACGGTTGGGCGACTCGTAGAGGCAGCAGGTGCCGTCCAACGCGACGGCCGGCCAGACACACACAGTGGAGCCGTGGCATGTGTACTCGGCGGGCAGGCGCACCCTTCAGAGAACAAACATCGGCTTCCTTCATGTGTCTTCCTTCTCTTCAGAGGAGTGGCAGAGGCCAAACAAACAGCTGTGGAGATGTTTACCGATACCGGTCGTCGATCACCATCGGGAAGTGCCGGGATTTCCGTCAGACATCGCAAAACAGTGTGCCTTTGACAGCGTTTGCGACATGCCATCGGTCAGGGCAGTTGACCCAGCTCCTAGACTGCCCATACAAGCCAGTTGACCTCACTGCGCACTGCGGTGAAGAGTTGACGCGGTGACGCGGTGACGAGGTACGGCCGTACGCCGGTCGTGAGAGCTGAGCGACACTCGCCACGTTCGAACGCCATTCAAGTCACTTCTCGAGTTTACCAGTATAAACCGGTTCAGACCAGCATGGCACGTTAACTAGTGTTGACGTTCGGTTGCGGTATGCAGCTGCCGCAGTTCGTCAGGACCGTACCACACGGCGTGACCGCTGAAGGCTCCCGTAAACACCCAACGCCAGCACCGGCCACCAGACTGATCACCGTCCAATGCGCCGCACACCCGCACTCGACGCGGCCACTTTACCGGACCCCGCACTAGAGTAGAGCGCGTGCCAGCGGTGCCTGTCGAGGACGCTTGTACTGTATGTACCTTACGGTACCCGGTCGGGCCGGGTGGATCCTTGCTGGGGGCGCTTGCCATCCGTTATCACAGATGCTCGCCGCGGTGGTTCAGCAGAACACCGGACGTCTCGGTTCGTTATCGACGGGAAGGCTAAGTAAGGCACAGGAAGGTCCAGAACAGCACGGGGAGGTACAGGGAGGCACAGGAAGGCCATCTCTTCCGTGTCAGATAGAGCCTGAGGAGCCGGCACAGGGAGGCCCAGGGAGGCCATCTCTTCCGTGTCAGATAAGAGCCCGAGGAACCAGCCCAGGGAGGCCATCTCTTCCGTGTCAGATAAGAGCCCGAGGAACCAGCCCAGGGAGGCCATCTCACCCGTGTCAGATAAGAGCCCGAGGAACCAGCCCAGGGAGGCCATCTCTTCCGTGTCAGATAAGAGCCCGAGGAACCAGCCCAGGGAGGCCATCTCACCCGTGTCAGATAAGAGCCCGAGGAACCAGCCCAGGGAGGCCATCTCTTCCGTGTCAGATAAGAGCCCGAGGAACCAGCACAGGGAGGCCATCTCTTCCGTGTCAGATAAGAGCCCGAGGAACCAGCCCAGGGAGGCCATCTCACCCGTGTCAGATAAGAGCCCGAGGAACCAGCCCAGGGAGGCCATCTCTTCCGTGTCAGATAAGAGCCCGAGGAACCAGCACAGGGAGGCCATCTCTTCCGTGTCAGATAAGAGCCCGAGGAACCAGCCCAGGGAGGCCATCTCACCCGTGTCAGATAAGAGCCCGAGGAACCAGCCCAGGGAGGCCATCTCTTCCGTGTCAGATAAGAGCCCGAGGAACCAGCCCAGGGAGGCCATCTCACCCGTGTTAGATAAGAGCCCGAGGAACCAGCCCAGGGAGGCCATCTCTTCAGTGTTAGATAAGAGCCCGAGGAACCAGCCCAGGGAGGCCATCTCTTCCGTGTCAGATAAGAGCCCGAGGAACCAGCCCAGGGAGGCCATCTCTTCCGTATCAGATAAGAGCCCGAGGAACCAGCCCAGGGAGGCCATCTCTTCCGTGTCAGATAAGAGCCCGAGGAACCAGCCCAGGGAGGCCATCTCACCCGTGTCAGATAAGAGCCCGAGAAACCAGCCCAGGGAGGCCATCTCTTCCGTGTCAGATAAGAGCCCGAGGAACCAGCCCAGGGAGGCCATCTCACCCGTGTCAGATAAGAGCCCGAGGAACCAGCCCAGGAGGCCATCTCTTCCGTGTCAGATAAGAGCCCGAGGAACCAGCCCAGGGAGGCCATCTCACCCGTGTCAGATAAGAGCCCGAGGAACCGGCACATGGAGGCCATCTCACCCGTGTCAGATAAGAGCCCGAGGAACCGGCACATGGAGGCACAGGGAGGCCATCCCCTCAGCGTCAGATAGAGCCTGAGGAACCGGGAGTCCCACGGTACATCTCCGCCGGACGGGCTGTCGTGCAGCGGAGCTTGAATCAGACTTCTCACAGTCTGTCTCCACGCCGAACCAGCAGGTGGCCCATGGTCGTGGGGACACACTTCTGACCGCGCTGGTCCAATAGAGACGGCCTTAGTGGAATGCAGATGATGAAAGTATAAAAAGGAAGGCCGACCAAAACGATATATACGCATGCAGCTCAATGAGGTAAATTAGCACGATGCGCCAGCGTTGCCTGCTGTAAGAGATAATGAAATTCCCTTTCGTTGGCACCGGCCCGTGGCCAATCCGACTAATGTGCCGTTCTCTCATGTGCCGTGACACATCCATCTATCCCCAGACCAAAGACGGCCAAGTGGCGGCGCCAACTCTCCTCCGGCCAATCAGTCCAGACACCTTACAAAAAGCCGGCGCGCCAGCTATGCAGGCGCGGGGCCGCGTCTCCAGCTGACGCAACAGTTGCGCTGCTCGCGTGGCACCAGCGGACGCGCCGCCCGGCACGCAGATGGGCGGGGGCGGAGGCGGGGGCAGAGGCGGGGGCGGAGGTGGGGGCGGAGGCGGGGGCAGTCCGCCTGACCGACAACACGCCGTTCCAAGCCGCCGCCGCCGCCGCCGCCGCCGCCGCCGCCGCCGCCGCCGACGAGGCCGGCCGACCCCAACGAAAGGTCGCCGCCCGGGCTCTCTCTGCCAGCCAGTCGGCCGGGCTGCAAGCCGATGAGGCAACCGAGCCTCCGTCGTAGCCTCCGCCAATCGCTGTCGATGCCCGATGCCAGCCCGCCCGTCCGTAGCCGCAGCGCGCCGACATGGCCACAGACCGGCGGCCTCCTCAGCCACCAGTACCCCTCGGGAGTCGGAACACACCAGCGGCCTCCTCAGCCACCAGTACCCCTCGGAAGTCAGAACAGACCGGCGGCCTCCTCAGCCACCAGTACCCCTCGGGAGTCGGAACACACCAGCGGCCTCCAGACACCAGTACCCCTCGGAAGTCGGAACACACCGGCGGCCTCCTCAGCCACCAGTACCCCTCGGAAGTCAGAACACACCGGCGGCCTCCTCAGCCACCAGTACCCCTCGGAGACCGGCGGCCTCCTCAGCCACCAGTACACCTCGGAAGTCGCAACACGGCGAGAGTTCCAATCAGCGCCTTGGTCCCGAGAGGATACGGTGCTTGGTCCAAAAACCAAAGAGCGCTTTGGTCCCAAAAAGATATGGTGCTTGATCCAAAACCTAAAGACAACCGGCCAGCAACTCTGCTGACGCCAGACCACCAATCCCGGGAATCAGCTGATCGCGGCAACGGCCCTGGGTGCGGTCAACCAGCTCCGCGGGCGGCCCGCGGGCGGCCCGCAGGCATCCCGCCCGCCCGCACGGTCACCTGGCTGCTCAGTGAACCGCGGCACACCGCCTCGTCGCCTCGCCGGCGGCGACGCAGGCAAACCGCGCCGGCCTTGAGGCGGCGGCGGCACCGGCGGCGCGTTTTTCGCCCGCCCGGCGACAGAGCGCGTGTCGTCCGGTCGCGGCAAGGTGACCGCGACCGGGCGGCGGAGGTCGAGGGAACGACGTGTCACGCCGCTGAAAAACGTAACGTCACTATCGGCAACATGGGAACGGGAACTCTGAAAACGGCTCCGTTAATAGAATCAGATCGCCGGAGACAAGCATTCACGCGCCGGCCAAGTCGTGATTTCGGAAACGTGACCTTCAGCGCAGTGGCGTATTTATAAATCGCTGAAGTGGGCATGCCGTCAAAAGCAAGCCATGCCCCCACGAGGGCGACATCATTGCAAGCTGAGTAAATGGTAAAACATAACTGTTTTTACTGTATATTCACAAATAACTGTATATTCACAAATCGCATGAGGCTCGATAAAAACGGTGCAAAAACAGATATGTTTGCTCTAATGGGTTTCGCCAGGATCCAAATCGGCTAAGTTTTTACCTCGCTTTTGAGCCGACTTCATAGGCGTACCCAGGGGGGGCAAACGGGGCAATTGCACCCTCCCCCGAGGCCCTGAAGGTTCGTACGTGCCCCTTTGGCCGTATGTGCCCCTTTGGAAATAGGGCCCGAAGGGCCCTATTTCGAGCACCATGTGATATCAGGGGTAATAGATCATCCATTGGAAGGTCGGCCGGGATCCTCGAGAATCGACCGGGGCACCTAAAGTGTCGACCGGGACCCTTGCAAGGCCCATCTGGGGATTCATGGATGAACGACCAGGGCCCCTGGAGCGACGACTGGACCCAGGGAAATTTGTTCAGGCCCCTGAAAAGGGCCTATTACAAATAGAGGGCCCAACCTACCTACCTCGAATTTCTAACTCACTGGATTTGGTCCAGTTTGTTTTGAGGGGGCCCCTTTTTTCAACTTTTTGTATTAGACAATTTGTTGTCCTAAAATTATCCTCACCTGGGGGCACCAAGGGCGAATACAAGGGGACCTCTTGCGCAACTCGGGGCCGGTCCAAGGCACAGGGACCGTATGTAATACATTGAACACCGTATTGAACACAGGGGTCCGGTCCAAAGCAGGGGCCCCGTACCCGTCAGTTGCCCCATTAACTGAAAATTAATAGGTACAGGGGCCCTCGAATGACAGTCGAGGGACTCCCTACCTAACCCCAAAATGTACAAACTCCCCGGATTTGGCCCACTATATTGAGTCGGGCCCCATTTTCAATTAAACTAGTACACATATTGTATTTGCCCTCAGATTGCCCGAGGGGGCTATAGCCCCAATCTCTCTCCCTCCCCTCCCCTCCCCTCCCCTCCCCTCTCCTCCCCTCTCCTCTCCTCCCCTCTCCTCCCCTCTCCTCCCCTCTCCTCCCCTCTCCTCCCCTCTCCTCCCCTCTCCTCCCCTCTCCTCCCCTCTCCTCCCCTCTCCTCCCCTCTTCTCTCCTCCCCTCTCCTCCCCTCTCCTCCCCCTGCCGGGAGGGTCGGCCGGAGTCTCGGGGTTGTGTCCGCTGTCCAGATTGCTGTAATGCATTGGTCACAGACATTGCCTGGCGTCGCGTTTGACCACGAATTTAGACTATCCCTTCTATCTATCCCTTGATGCATCGAGTATCGACATTCGGTCTAATACAGTAAAGTTATTTGTGCACCATTATTTTGCATTGGCTGGCATGTCAAGAAGATGCGAATTGTACCTATGGCCCTTCATTTGATTTGACATTCTGTTGGCAGCGGGGCTCGGCAAAGGGAGGGTACCGCCCCCACCCCCGCTTATCGCCGCGCTTCCCACTTTTTTAACAGAGTTGTATTGCTGGTTCAGCGAAAATGACTATTGCCAGCAAAAACAAACAAACAAACAAAACATCAGTTCCTTCAATATGGTTGCAGTTTTTTTTTGGTAGCACAATAATGCTCACAGTCACGGGCGACCTTCCCATTTGGAGCGTCGGCCGGGGATCCTGGAGGGTTCGCCGAGCCCCTCGAGGGTCGACCGCGGGCCAAATAGAGGGTCGACCGGGGCCTTTAGCTAGTGAATCATTTTTATACTCTATCGTGACCAAATTCAACGGCCTGCCAGCAGCCATGCGTGATATGCAGCCCTCACTTTTCAAAGGCGAGGTGCGAAGATGGCTCTTAAGAAGTCAGTTTGGTGACGATGACTGATATGTCTATACATAAATACTGTGACACAATGTGACATCGTGCGCCTGCTGTGAATGCCTGACTCCAGATTGTTCGCTGCTTATGCTTTTATGACTCGAGGTGCAGAATAGCCGTGTTTCACGGAGCTACCTCATGATGTGTATAAATAAATCAGTATACGAAATGGGGCCTGTTCCCACGGTACTCACAAAACTCATCGTAAATGTGGCCGGCCTGGCCAAAATACAGCGAGTTTTTGTGGACGCAGGTACCTTGGGGCCCCCTGGTCGAACAATTTTTAAAAAAAATAGAGAAGAACTGTTGAAATATGCCCTCTAAAAATATAGTGCGCCAAATCCGGTGAGTTTTTTTTTGGTTGGGGTGCCTTATGCCTCTTGAGAAAAAAAAATTCCCCCCCCCCCCCCCCCCCCTGGAGTGAATTCTGAGTACGCCACCGGCCGACTTGTTCATGAATCCATGTATACGTAGATTATGAACGTGATATCCGCGTGAGGACATCAGCGACACACGGTGTGGCAGTGCCTGCAATGGGCCATTTGTTTTTGAAAGACATATAGGTGGGCTGGGCCCGGTGGGCCAAATGAGGCGGTCCAGGGGACGGTCACGCGACGCTCTCCCTCTCTCTCTCGGAACGGCCGCGGACGAAAACAAACAGATGCTGCATGCCGTCTGGCTGCAACGGTCCTGCCAGCAGCGCCGGCTGTCGCGGGCATCATGACCCCAGCCGTACCATTTCCCCACACTTATGTACCGTCGATGGAGACGATACCCGGCGACTCGATGCCCGCCCACGCGGAGTCGCGCCGGATGTCACACTCACGCGTCCCGCCCCCCCCCCCCCCCCCCCCCCCCAACACATTGACGCGACACAGGCAGTCGCCGTGACCAGTGACCAGTGAGCAGGCGTCAATATATCGACCGGGGACCTGCCACGGCCGACGGAAGCCCAGCCGCCCCACGCAGCTCAGCACCGAAGCTCAGCGTCGGAGCTCAACGCCCGAGCTCGGCGCCGAAGCTGCAGCAGCCGTCTCCAGCGTACAAACGGCCGGCGTCCGGCGTCCGGCGCGGCGTCTGCTGCTGTCGGCTGAGCGGCGCGGCGCCACCTCAAGGTCAAGCTCGCCGTCTCAAGGTCAGACGTCCGCCCGGCCGGCCGACCGACGGGCCGCCGCCGGCACCGGCGTCCGGCACCGCTGACGGACCGACAGGCGACAGACGACAGACGAGAGGCAGCATCGCGTGCCGGCCGGGGCGTGGCCCATCGCGACCCGAGACCCGCAGACACGACACTCCGGTCACGAGGCAGGCGCCGCCCCACGCCCCGCCAGACCTGGTCACCAGCCGGCGCCAGTACTGCCAGCAGCACCACTACTACTGCGCAGCGCAGCCCTCTCTGCAACTGCGACGCAAGCTCACTCCTCACTCCACACTCCACGGCGTGCGTCGACTATCCCAACCGACGTCCGCCAGCGGATTATCTGCGGACGACATCTCCGTCACTCACACCGCCGCACCTTCCGCTTGGTAGCACGCCGCAAGGCGGGTAATCGCATTGACACACGATGATAAATAATGCGGTATTAGTACGAGCTGCATCTGCGTGCAACAAAACCGGTCCAGCTCAGCGCTCCGCGACCAGCCTCAATGTCGAGAACAGCAGCCAAGGACACGCAAGCGGCGCCAGGCCGTCGGCGCCGCTCGCTGTGTGTGTATGAATGTTTGCGCATGTGTATTGTGTATGTCTGAGTGCGTAAGCGTGTGTGAGCGAGCGAGCGCGTGCTGTATATCCGTGTGGGTGTGGGTGTGCTAGCGTGTGCGTCCGTGTCCGTGTGTGGTGTGTATGTTGGACACATATACACACACATTCAATCGTCAGAAGGGTCTAGGCCATAGGCGTAGGAACAGGGGGGGGGGGGGGGCAGGGGGCAGCCGCCCCCAAACATTTTGGATTTTAACATTAAGCCTATGGGCGTTGCATGGTAAGAATCAAATTCAGAATGCCTCTGCCCCCCACCTTGAACATAGTTCCAGCGCCCCTGGTCTAGGCACAGACAAACAGGCGGGCGGGCGCGCGCGCCCGCCCGCCCGCGGCCAGCGCCCGGGCGGACGGCCGCGGGCGGTCGTTGTTTGTCGTCTGTGCACACAGGTGCGCTTCTAGCGTCAGCGTCAGCGCGGCGGGGCCGGACCATTCTCCACCTAACCCCGCTCCCTCCCCGTCCTCCACCCTACCCCGCTCCCTCCCAGTCTCCCCGTCCGACAGCCGATTGATTTTACACACGCTCGTCGGGCAGACGGGGCAGCTGGGCGGCGACGCAGGCTCGGCGCCGACGCCAGCCGGCCGGCGTGAGGCAGCGTGGACGGGGCCGCGGCAGACCCGCTGGGCGTGGCCGCGCCGCCGCCGCCGCCCTTCCACGCTGCAGTGGTGCAGTCACACCGGGGTCGCGGGCTACTGGGGGGGGGGGGGGCGACCTGGGAACAACCAGGGGGCGACTCGGGGGCGAGCAGGGGTGACCAGGGGCGACACGGGGGCGGCCGTCTCACGGCCGGTCATTGACCCCACCCCACTTCGCCCACGCTCCATCAGAGGGGAGGGGTGTTTGTGTTCCCAGCACCACGTCTGGGAGAAAGTGCAGGGGTGTACGCGAAAGGTCGCATCACCTTTCAGCGCCGAGTCGAGCGAAACAAACACAGACGCTCTCACTTCAGTGGGTACACCACACAATGAGCTCAGTGCTGTGAGCGAGCCAAAACACCACCTGTCAGCTGCCAGTGGGATCAGCCGGAGGTGAAAGGGGTAACGGGGCGGGCAGAGCGAGGCGAGGTCAGCCCCGATCGACTGGCGACCGAGCCGCCACACGCCGCGCGCGCGACACGCCACTCCACCAGCCCGAGGGTGGCAGCCGCCAGCAGTGAAGCAGAACACAAGGCCAACCGATCGACTCGGAACGGTTCGACTCGGAACGGAACGGTTCGACTTCAGAGTTCAGAGCAACACAAACTGCCGGCACCGTGGCCGAAACTGTGGCCGGCACCATGGCCGGCACCATGGCCGGCACCACGGCCTGCACCGTGGCCCAAACCGTGGCCGGCACCGTGGCCGAAACCGTGGCCGGCACAGCCAGTGTTGGATTTTTCATTCCATGACCTGGTCCCGGAGAGTAAAAATCCATAGGTGGAGAGTAAAATTGTAGTCAGGCAAGTTAAGATTTTCATTTTTTTATTATTTTACTTGGAAAGTAAAAAATCCTGATTTGTAATAGATATTAAATCCTTGTGAGGAAAATTGAATTATATTTTAACTACAATGTCTGTAAAGATCAGGCGAAAACAGAGCAAATTTCCTGAACAAATATGAAGAGAGCAAAATTCTTTGGACCCAAAAGTCCAGAAAATGGCCCAAATTCCAAGGCTGGGCACCGTGGCCGAAACCGTGGCCGAAACCGACGGCCATCGGTGACCGGTTAGTCGGCGGGGGATGGGTTTGATGAGCCGGGTCAGCCGGCGGCCGACCGACACCACGCACCCAGCAGCACCGGCACCAAGGGGTACCCACATCCCAGCTCTGCAGTCTGCATCCCACCCCACGATCCGCGGCGCACTGATCACACTTGCCGAAAGGTAGTAGGAAATCCGTAGGTAGTCATACATCGCGCCGGCTCTGAATCCGTCTCCGGGCGACACCACTGATTTACTCATACGGCCACAGGCCACAGTCAATCACAGCCACACAAACACACAGACACACCAAACACTCGCAGCACACGGTCACGGCGTGTCGGCTAGTGCCGGCAGGCGGCGCGGCCGTCGACGCAGCTCGGGCGGCGGCCTGCTCGCGCGGCGCCGGTCGCCGACAGACTGGGAGACTGGTGACAGCGAGGGGAGCCGCTCGGCCCCGCACGCGCCGCCGTACCGCCGCACACACACGCCGCACGGATGGCGGCCACGGACCGGCCGAGCGCCACGCCCGCCCGACACCGCCAACACAACACGGCGGCGGCAGGCCAGCACGGAGGCGAAGTGCAGAGCAACATGTGTCATGTGATGCTCGGTTACCGGAAAATAGCAGCACAGCGATTATTCAAGCACGACATTTCCTATTCCGGACGATTGGCCTCAAACGTATCTTGCTAGCGACGTGGCCAGTCTGTACACGATGTAGCCTGACAGGGGCGCAGCCAAGATTTTGTGACAGGGGGGGCTAACCAAAGTGGGTCCCTTAGCATTAGCTGATGCCCCCCCCCCCCCCACAAAGAAAAAAATATAGGGGGGGGGCAAATTACAAAGTCTCACACAATTCTGAAAACTAATCGGTTTTCGCTTGCTTATGCATTGCTAGCGGATTTAAAACAAACTTTCCTTAGTAAAAGTTGCTTAGATTTTCTTCTATATCAGGAAATGTGTCAATTTTGCTCAGATCAGTTTTTTTTTGGGGGGGGGGGGGGCATGGCCGCTTTGTATGGGCGTCGCCACCACTGGAGACACTAGGGACATTGTCCCCAGTAATTTTCATCGCTCTTCATTGAGTTAGGGGGGGGGCGGGGGGAAAGTTGATTTTTGGAAGTATATTCTTTGCATGCAACGCCAAAGGGTTAATGCTCAATTCGGCTGGAGTTGAGGGTCAACTTGTCCCCCTCCCCCACCTCCGCCACCACTGGATACTAGTGGTGTAAGATTTGGAAATTTTCCAATATGTCCGATCCAAAGTCCGATCTAATATGACAATGTTGACCGAAAAGTGCCCGATGAGTCCTAGAGTCCGAAAATAGTCCAATTTGAATACATACTTTACATGGCAAAAGTGATGTTTTTACTTTATTTCATGACCAAAATTACAATCAATCTTTTTTTCAATTTTTCATTTAAATACATCAATCATACCACACTTTGTTAGAAAACATCAGAAGATCATCCAATTAACCGCCTGTAAGGTGTAAATGTAAATACCTGTAAGGTAGGAAAATGCGTGAATTGTGAGCTGTATGCCTTGACCGAGAATTGTCCAAAATATATGTGGCTGACCGACCGAAGTTCAAATCGGAATTGGACTATTTTCGGACATCCAAAAATGTTGACTCCGATTTGCATCACTACTGGATACCACCAATTATCGAAACCCCTCACACAAATCTGAAAAACAAAGGGATCACGAATCATGACAAAAGCGGATCCAGGATTCATTCGACCAAGGCTTTTGTTCTGCCCCAGCTCATTTGTATTGTATGTATTTATATTTTTGTAAATGCCCCGTCCCCCGTACACTGCTGACGCCTGACGCCGCAAAGTTAATGTAACCCATGGGCGGATCCAGAGGGGGGCACGGGGCAAACCACCTGAAATCGGCTCAAATTGGACACATTTCCTTAGATAATATACAATTTTAGCAACTTTTACTAAGGAAAGTTTATTTTAAATCAGTTATCGATGCACAAGCAAGCGAAATACTATGAGTTTTCAGAATTGTGACACTTTTTGGAATCCCCCCCCCCCCTCCAAACTGACCCAAACCACCCATTCTGGATCCGCCCTTGATGTAACCCACTTCACCCGGGGCCCGGGGGCAGGGGGCATTTTCCCTCCAATTTTAGCAAAATGGGCCAGACCTGAGATGGGCCCTTTCTGGTCTGCATGTGAGCCATCATTGATCATGCCATGTCTGAGTTAAAGGGTAAGATGAGCCCTAACCAGTCCTGGGGCCTTTCTTACCGAAACGCTCAAAGATGGGCCCTTCCCAGTCCTCTCCAGACCTATAAAAAAATCCTTTCAGGGCCAAATTATACGGGCCTTCTCTGGACCTGAAATGGCCCTTACTTGGCCTAAGAGCAGACATGGCTCTTTTCCGGAACTGAGCTGCTCACTTTCAAAGCCTAAAATGGACCTCTCCAGACCTGAGACGGGCCCTTTGAGTTTACGATGGGTCCTTTCAAAACCTGAGATGGGCCCTTTCTGAGCCTAAGATGGACTCTCTCCAGATCTGAGATGGGCCCTTCCCCTCCCGGCCCTCCGGGCCTAAGAGCAGACAGATGGCTCTTTTCCGGAACTGAGTTGCTCACTTTCAAAGCCTAAAATGAGCCCTTTTCAGACCTGAGACGGGCCCTTTCTGAATTCACGATGGACCCTTTCAAAACTTGAGACCATCCCATTCTGAGCCTAGGATGGGCCCTTGCCAGACCTGAGATGGGCCCTTTCTGAGTTCACGATGGGTCCTTTCAAAACCTGAGATGGACCAATTAAGAGCCTAAGATGTGCCCATTCTGAGCCTAAAATGAGCCCATTCGGAGCATAAAATGGGCTCTTTCCAGACCTGAGATGGGCCCTTTCTGAGCCTAAGATGGGCCCTTTCCAAACCTGAGATGGGCCTTTTCTGAGTTCACGATGGGCCCTTTCAAAATCAGAGATGGGCCCATTCTGAGCCAAAGATGGGCCCTCTCCGGAGTTAGGATGGGCCCTTCCCAGGCCTGAGAGCTGAGATGGGCCTTTTATGGACCCGAGATCAGTGTTGGATTTTTAGTTTCATGACCTGGTCCCGGAGAGTAAAAATCCATAGTTGGAGAGTAACATTTTATTGTTAGGAAAATTCAGATTTCCATTTGTTTTAAAAAAAATACTTTGAAATAAAATTCCTGATTTGTAATAGATATTAAATCCTTATTGAGGAAAATGTAATTATATTTCAACCACAATGTCGGTAAGATCAGGTGAAAAGAGAACAAATTTCTAGAAAAAATAAGAGCAAAATTATTTGGGCCCAAAAAGTCCAGAAAATGGCAAATTCAAATGCTGCCTGAGATGGTCGCTTTCTGAGGCTAAATTGGATTTTATCAGGCCTAAAATGGGCCCCTTCTGAGGCCACGATGGGCCCTTTTCAGACCCGAGATGGACCCCTGAGCCGCGACGGGGGGGCTTTAGCCCCCCCCCCCCCCCTCCTTGGCTGCGCCCCTATGTAGCCATCGTTGTATAAATCTTCAAACAACAAGTGGATCTAAGTACCATGCAAATTAAAGTAATTGCATCTTCTTTGCGAGAAAATGCCTCCAAAAACAAAAATTCCAACACCATCCTCGCAACAAAGACTGATGTGATCCCCATAAGTCCGGCCAGTCATGTATGAGCCGCGGAGCACAGCGCATTCAATCCTGCTGCACAGCTCACAATGACAGCAGATTTATAACCTTTGAATATCAAACAGACGCTGTTTTATATCGCTCGCTCCAGATTTTAGTAAAATGGCCACGCTGTTTAACAGCGCGGCCATTTTACTAAAATCTGGAGCGACGCCATCTTTCCGCAGCCATCAGTTCATCAGCAGTTCCACGGACGGTAACTGCAGCCCGGAGACCGGAAAGACGGCAGCGCCAGCCGGAAGTACCGGCCACGATAATGGCCAGACGCCGTGTGTACCAGGACTGCCCACTGGCCAGTGCCCACTGCCCAGTGTCTCAAAGTTCTAAACCGGGTGCCGGGTTCGGACCGGGTTCTAAATCCATTAGACAACTGCACATATGCTGACACCTAAAACGATCAGCATACAACTTGTGGACTTAAACTAATGCAATAATCAACTACAAAACATATTATGGATACATGAAATCGGCCACCTGACCATGAGTGGCTTGCCACACAGCATGTAAAACTACAGAATATGTCGCATCACATTTCCCCGTCTACGTCTGGGCCTAATGGGTTAAGCATTAAGCGTCTGGTATCGCTTACACCGCCAGTCCGACGCGTGCCGCCTTTCGGCTCTCGTTACACCGCCCAGCCCCCCGCCCCATCAGTGTGCGTGGTCAACACGCGACACCGACGGCCGGACCGCCGCCGCCGCCGCGCAGTGTCTGTGCACTGAGCAGGCACTGTGCAGTAGGGTGTGTCACCAAATCACAGTGCATGGTGGCCTTATGATTTTAGTATGCCTTTAGCATGTGCGAACAATATGCCACCATTCATTTCCTCCAAATGTGTACCCCATCCTGCGCCGAGCGAGAGAAGTTTGATTTACCACCTAGCATAAGGACACTAGCGCCACCATTAGGGCCGACTTCAAACTATATTCAATTCCACGGATCTCACATGACTATTTAGGGATGTCTGTGCTGGTAAGCGAGAGGTTTAATGACGTTTAACTAAACAAATCAAGCTCTGTTAAAACCGCTAAAACCCCTCAAATTGAAAGTGCTGCATAGACAATTTTTCAAAACAAAATTGCATTACAAGTCGTTCAGACTGTTTTGAATGAACATAGAACATACGTGGAATTGTGTATAGTTCGGTGGAATTGTGTATAGTTTGAAGTCGGCCTAATGGTGGCGCTAGTGTCCCTATGTTAGGGGGTAAATCAAACTTCTCTCGCTCGGCGCAGGATGGGGGTACAAATTTGGAGGAAATGAATGGTGGCATATTGTTCGCACATGCTCAGGGAATACTAAAATCATGGGCCACCATGCACTGTGATTTGGTGACACACCCTACAGTGCACAGTGCACAGTGCACATTGCACTGCACATTGTGCAATGGGCATAGACGGCACGGCGCAGGCCGCGTCGGACTCATCCTGAGCGGCTACGAGCCTGAGCAGCTTGGAGACCGACTCTAGCAACACACAGCTTCTGCATAAGTTAGCAGGGGCCGGCTCGTAAGCCGAGAGTCGGCGGCGGCCAGGTGATATCGGCAAGCAACGTCGCACCTGTCGCCGGTGAGCGGCCTCCTCACAGACAGTCACGCAAAACACCCGGCCACCGCCGCACCCTGCCGCGCTGAGAGTTACACTGGGCTCGAAACGAAGCCAATTGAACGGCATAGGAGGCGAACGAGAGCTGATTCAGACAGCCAGTTCATGACGAAACTGTCCGGTTCGAATGTAGGGATGGTGTCATGGCATTGCCACACAAATATTGTATCAGAGCGGGCAATACCCTTGGACACTGTAGCGGAAAACAGCAACGCCTATTCAAATATAGCCATACGTCGTAGTGGAACCTTGCATCACATATTAACTAGTAATCACTGGGGCATGTCTATCTAGGAGTTAAGGCTAGAAGGCAAATCAGACGTAATATATATCATCAGTCCAGACAAAAACATTCAGATTGCAATTTGGAAGTCAATCAAAAAAAACTCATTTAAACACATTGCATCATACTACGATACATAGAAACATTTCCACATACATGCCAGCCAGCACAACTGGCAAATACAGGAGGAAAGTCATCCAGGAGGCATGTCCAACCCCTCCATCCCTCTCCATCTCTCCGCGCCAAATCTTGGTTAGACCGTGAACCCTGGACAGTCCCAAGGCCACAGCCAGCTCCGCCAGTGGGGGCCCGGCCGGCACCGCAGACGTAACGGACACATATACACATTACACAGCAGATACGCCATGTTTAGTTATGTCCAGGCCGCCTAATGCGAGTGCCGATGTGGGTGTGTGAAGACTATTTCTGGGGGCGGGGCAGTACTGATGCAAGAACATGTATCAGTGGCGTGCTTCAAGCTGCTGGTGGTACAATCAGCACAAGGCATGCACCAAATAATGCAGTGGCATTCCTATCCGGAAGTCTAAACAGCCGTCAAGTATTCGAAGCGACTGAACAAGCCCAGATGAAGGTCACATTTGACGGTCGGCATGACAACTAAGTCACTGAACCGATCAATAAGCACATTACGCATTCTACAATGTGCGGAATGTGCTATTGTGATGCCTGTTGCCGTGATGACCTCTGACCATCGACCTGACCTGACCTGACCTAACGTGCAAGAATTATCAATGTCAAGTACACCGAATGCCTCTCAGATATTTGCAAGGAATGTAGCATGGACATATTGGCCGTGAGCGCGCATAATGCCGCCGCCACTTCTGTGGACAATACTATCTAAACTGACCCGGGAAACCTTTAAGGAACCAGGCCAATGAAGCCTTCCAAATGGCGTTCAGTAGTGGCATTGCAATGGAAGACCGGGAAATGCACGCAGCACGTCACGCAAAAGAGTAAGGCATAAAGCATCTATAAATAAATACATGATGCTGTGTCATTCATGCATAGTTGCTGTTACCTACAAGGTATAAAAAGAACGCAAATATATCACGTTAAATTTGACCGGGGTGATAACCCCTGTAATTCATACATTGTACAGCCATTTTTCGCTGATGGTAGGTCACCACCGAATTAGGGCAAAGTGGGGAAAGCAAAACTAGTGATTTGGCAGTTCATAGTTTTGGGTCCCTCTCGCAACAGAGAGGGGTGGATTTGAGTAGAGTACCAAAAGAAAGATGACTGTAGCAAGGCATCGGTCAAGACTCAATTTCAAGTCAGGATGCAGTGAGAGGTCGGAAACGGGCTTCATAACCAGCCGAGTCGCGACAATAAAAGCTCGGCTTAACCAATCGCTAAACGTGCTGCTTGGATGCCAACAATGGGACGGTGATCGGAAGCTGACAAGCCGCCTAACAAAGCCGACAACCTAAAAATGTCACCTAAAAGCACACTTCAGTGCGCTGCTATGTTTTCCAAACTGCGGGTGAAAGCCATCAAGCCGAGGCGGACACCGAAACTCACCGAGCAAGAGCAGACGCAGCGCCCCAAGTTTGCCACAGAGCCGACCAACTGCACCATGGGAGACTGCCAAGACACGACAGGCACATGTTCACCCACGCCCTGCTCGGGCGAGTCGATATTCAGGCCATACCAGTCACCGAACCAACATAATGATCGTCTGAGGGCACACACCGTCGTTGGTATTCTGGTTACACAAACTGTCGAGTGCCCAGCCGAAGCTCATGTGTGGGGAAACCCCGTGAGCTGTCAGCTCAATTTAGTCATCCCAAAGGTCATCGTAAATGTCGGGTACTGTGAGGAATAATATGCCAATGAGCTCGGTCAGGATGCGTCATCGTAAATGGCGTCGTAAGGCGGGTACTGTCTGAGGAATAATATGACAATGAGCTCGGTCAGGATGCGAGGAATAATATGCCAATGAGCTCGGTCAGGATGCGAGGAATAATATGACAATGAGCTCGGTCAGGATGCGAGGAATAATATGCCAATGAGCTCGGTCAGGATGCGAGGAATAATATGACAATGAGCTCGGTCAGGATGCGAGGAATAATATGACAATGAGCTCGGTCAGGATGCGAGGAATAATATGACAATGAGCTCGGTCAGGATGCGAGGAATAATATGACAATGAGCTCGGTCAGGATGCGAGGAATAATATGCCAATGAGCTCGGTCAGGATGCGAGGAATAATATGACAATTAGCTCCGTCAGGATGCGAGGAATAATATGACAATGAGCTCGGTCAGGATGCGAGGAATAATATGACAATGAGCTCGGTCAGGATGCGAGGAATAATATGACAATGAGCTCGGTCAGGATGCGAGGAATAATATGCCAATGAGCTCGGTCAGGATGCGAGGAATAATATGCCAATGAGCTCGGTCAGGATGCGAGGAATAATATGACAATGAGCTCGGTCAAGATGCGAGGAATAATATGACAATGAGCTCGGTCAGGATGCGAGGAATAATATGCCAATGAGCTCGGTCAGGATGCGAGGAATAATATGACAATGAGCTCGGTCAGGATGCGAGGAATAATATGACAATGAGCTCGGTCAGGATGCGAGGAATAATATGACAATGAGCTCGGTCAGGATGCGAGGAATAATATGACAATGAGCTCGGTCAGGATGCGAGGAATAATATGCCAATGAGCTCGGTCAGGATGCGAGGAATAATATGACAATGAGCTCGGTCAGGATGCGAGGAATAATACGACAATGAGCTCGGTCAGGATGCGAGGAATAATATGACAATGAACTCGGTCAGGATGCGAGGAATAATATGACAATGAGCTCGGTCAGGATGCGAGGAATAATATGCCAATGAGCTCGGTCAGGATGCGAGGAATAATATGACAATGAGCTCGGTCAGGATGCGAGGAATAATATGACAATGAGCTCGGTCAGGATGCGAGGAATAATATGCCAATGAGCTCGGTCAGGATGCGAGGAATAATATGCCAATGAGCTCGGTCAGGATGCGAGGAATAATATGCCAATGAGCTCGGTCAGGATGCGAGGAATAATATGACAATGAGCTTGGTCAGGATGCGAGGAATAATATGACAATGAGCTCGGTCAGGATGCGAGGAATAATATGACAATGAGCTCGGTCAGGATGCGAGGAATAATATGCCAATGAGCTCGGTCAGGATGCGAGGAATAATATGACAATGAGCTCGGTCAGGATGCGAGGAATAATATGACAATGAGCTCGGTCAGGATGCGAGGAATAATATGACAATGAGCTCGGTCAGGATGCGAGGAATAATATGACAATGAGCTCGGTCAGGATGCGAGGAATAATATGACAATGAGCTCGGTCAGGATGCGAGGAATAATATGCCAATGAGCTCGGTCAGGATGCGAGGAATAATATGACAATGAGCTCTGTCAGGATGCGAGGAATAATATGACAATGAGCTCGGTCAGGATGCGAGGAATAATATGACAATGAGCTCGGTCAGGATGCCATCAACTGTAATGGTGAGACGAAAACAGCTCTTTGACCAAGTCCTCACATAGGTATTGTTATGAATATTTGGATTAGTATTATTAGTCCTTGCTAATGCTATAACAAGAAATAGGAAGGCGAGACAAAAAGGATCAGATCAGTACTTGCCGATAGCGGCATCTTCAGATCAGTACAACGGAAATCAGAAACGATAAGAAAACAGCAAGGAAGAACAATAACGACAATAGCACGGAAACCACTATTCAACGTCCGACTGATGACTGATGACTGATGACTGATGACTGATGACTGATGACTGATGACTGATGACTGATGACTGATGACTGATGACTGATGACTGATGACTGATGACTGATGACTGATGACTGATGACTGATGACTGATGACTGATGACTGATGACTGATGACTGATGACTGATGACTGATGACTGATGACTGATGACTGATGACTGATGACTGATGACTGATGACTGATGACTGATGACTGATGACTGATGACTGATGACTGATGACTGATGACTGATGACTGATGACTGATGACTGATGACTGATGACTGATGACTGATGACTGATGACTGATGACTGATGACTGATGACTGATGACTGATGACTGATGACTGATGACTGATGACTGATGACTGATGACTGATGACTGATGACTGATGACTGATGACTGATGACTGATGACTGATGACTGATGACTGATGAATGTATGTATTGATGCATGCCAAGTGTTATTTATGCAAGATGGAACACCACCCAACAAGCCATGAAGAAGCAGGCAATGGCGTCCGGAAAATGTATGCAACTGATGAGAGCTCAGATATTAGCAATAACCCAGACATACGCCCAATAGAAAACCTTGAAGATATCGAGCAATAAATCGTCAATGAGATGGCACCAGTGAGTATGGTCGACAAGCTCAAATGAAAATGGCGCGAGATCAACGTGCCCCGCCTGTCAGAGAATCTGTCGGTTGCAATGACACAAAGTATGTGCCACTGTATTTGGTGGAGATTAGAATATATAGACAAATAAATGACAATGTGACTATTGTATTTCTTTGAGAAGGGAAATAACCATCCGGAAATACATTACACCCTGTAGATAATTGTGACTTGCGCACATCTACGTACGTTTGCAACAATCACGTAGATGAGACCGGGCGTATCAGCCTGCCTTAGACGGTTGTCTGCCCAGAGCGCTGGTTCCATTGTGTTATTATAGGTCCCCGCCTCTGGCGCCGGCCGTGTCAGCAGCCGGCGGCGGCGACGGTCACAATCCCGCAGACGGGCAAAAACGCGCCTCAGAGGCCTATCGCCCCCAGCCACCCCACAGCACCAGACCATGGCCAGGGAGACAAAACAGCACAGTGACACTACATAGCACAGCACTACAGCCAGGGTGACTACACAGCACGAGACCATGGCCAGGAAAACAGCACAGTGACACTACATAGCACAGCACTACAGCCAGGGCGACACTACACAGCACGAGACCATGGCCAGGGAGACAAAACAGCACAGTGACACTACATAGCACAGCACTACAGCCAGGGTGACACTACACATCACAAGACCATGGCCAGGGAGACAAAACAGTAGTGACACTAGATAGCACAGCACTACAGCCAGGGTGACACTACACAGCACGAGACCATGGCCAGGGAGACAAAACAGCACAGTGACACTACATAGCACAGCACTACAGCCAGGGCGACACTACACAGCACGAGACCATGGCCAGGGAGACAAAACAGCACAGTGACACTACATAGCACAGCACTACAGCCAGGGTGACACTACACAGCACGAGACCATGGCCAGGGAGACAAAACAGTAGTGACACTACATAGCACAGCACTACAGCCAGGGCGACACTACACATCACAAGACCATGGCCAGGGAGACAAAACAGCACAGTGACACTATATAGCACAGCACTACAGCCAGGGCGACACTACACAGCACGAGACCATGGCCAGGGAGACAAAACAGTAGTGACACTATATAGCACAGCACTACAGCCAGGGCGACACTACACAGCACGAGACCATGGCCAGGGAGACAAAACAGTAGTGACACTATATAGCACAGCACTACAGCCAGGGCGACACTACACAGCACGAGACCATGGCCAGGGAGACAAAACAGCACAGTGACACTGCATAGCACAGCACTACAGCCAGGGCGACACTACACATCACAAGACCATGGCCAGGGAGACAAAACAGCACAGTGACACTGCATAGCACAGCACTACAGCCAGGGCGACACTACACATCACAAGACCATGGCCAGGGAGACAAAACAGCACAGTGACACTGCATAGCACAGCACTACAGCCAGGGCGACACTACACATCACAAGACCATGGCCAGGGAGACAAAACAGCACAGTGACACTGCATAGCACAGCACTACAGCCAGGGCGACACTACACAACATGACACCATGGCCAAGGTGACATTACATTCCATGGCACCATGGCCAAGGTGACATTACATTCCATGGCACCATGGCCAAGGTGACATTACATTCCATGGCACCATGGCCAAGGTGACATTACATTCCATGGCACCATGGCCAGGGTGACATTACATCCCATGGCAACATGGCCATGTTGGTATTACATGTTGTGCCACAGCAAGGGTGACACTAAAAAGCATAGTACCAGTCAAAGTCAACCTCTCAAAGATCTAGGAGAGAGCAGCTCCATTGTCATCTATCTCCCACCATTGGAACAGTGTGATCAAATCTTAAATGGTGGTAATCGCCATCACTCCAGAAAGTTCCTCCTAATTCCTAGCACAAACTAATTCTTCAGGATTGCCAGACACCTCCACTGATAGTTATACAAATGGAATAGGATATAAAATATATAAAATGGATAAATGGATAGTATTATACAGTGGAAATGAAAATTGAACAGAATGGTGACATTTGAAAATCACAAAACAAAATTATCCTTCTGCTTACACAAGTTTATGAAATTGTATTGATACATGTGCCAGATTGCAGTTTACTGACATGATATTAGCCAAAATAACAAAAACTGCACCAATGTTTACTCATTCTCAAATAATAAGCAATTAAAGGATTATCTCATAAGTAAATAAATAAGGAGAAACAAAACATTAATACAAAGCCAATAGCAAAATCACTTTGTACTCAATGCTGCTGCCAGGCATGTAACCTAACCACTACTTGGGTCACTGGGGATCAGTCCCCAGTAACATTTTTGGATTTTAGCATTACGCCTATGGGCGTTGCATGGAAAGAATCGCCTTCAAAGTGCCTCCGTCCCCACCTACTTTCGGAAGGTGGTTACGCCTATGGCTGCTGCATGCTATCTTCCATAGGTATATGAGCCTGTTTGTTTCAGTTTCACATTGCTATGTTGTTTATCACTATGAGCAGAATCAGTATCAGGTGCAATGCCCATTTAGTACCTAAGCCTTCACTATCTTTGTTAGGTGATATAGCAACAGTTAAACTACCGGGTACCGGAATCATCTGAAAATGAAGGCTACTGTGCTGTGCAGAGGAAAATTCAGTGTTCGAAAAGTTCACGTTTGTTGGTTCCATATACACCAACACATTTTGTACTCCCAAATTGTGACTGGTAAAAATAGATTTGTTTGTACTCCTCAGAAATATTTATTGTTTATTAACTAATAAAAGTGTTTGTTGCAGAGAAAACCTGTTCATAAAAGGTTGACTTCTGGCTTGGAAAGTTGGACCGAATTGTAGCCAACACCACAATTACCTCCTGCCTCCATCCACCCACTACCACTGGATTAAAATAAAAGCTTAGGCAAAGACAAACCCAAGTCCCAACTTGAACTGTTGACAGACCAAACAAAGTTATAAAGTTTCCTTGAACAAACCCAACTCACAAGGCAAACACTGTCAGCAAAAACAAATCTCCACAGTGCCCTTCACGCGGGTTATTTGCGCTGAAAGCGTCGCAATCTGTAAAGAGTCTTGCCAATTAATTTATCCTAACATCGCAACACAACAGCCACAGCGTAGAGGCCGGGGAAAATAATATAGATCGCCGACAGCCGACGGTCGGCTGACGGCTGACGGTCTGATTTTACCATTGAAAGGAAGAGCTGAACAAAACAGCTGAACAGCAGAAGTGGTTAAGTAGACTATTGTATGAAAACAATTCATGAGCAAATGAAATGTGGAGTTACAATGTTCAGAACACCATGTGTATTATGGACAGTAATCCTAATGATTTAGGACAAATAATTTGGTTCCTTACCAATTGTTGAACTTGATAGCTTCAATGTGTGGACAGCAGCTTGTGCAATATAATGTCAGCACAGAGACAATGATTAACAACCATTTTAATGACAGTATAATATGACAGACATTGCCAGCATTGGTGATTTGGTCAGATTTTTGTTTGCAATCCTTTTCAGTGTTATGATCCTTGTACAGAATTTAAGGAGTTAAAATATGTAAGAGCTGTGGCTGAAATGCATCTCAATGCACCCATGACACAAAATGAAACCCCAGTCCCACTTTTGCTGAGAAAAGGTATTGAAATACTATGAGGGGACAAGTTGTATTGTGACTGTGCGACTACTTTGCTGGCTCCTCATCCCAATCCTGATCTTGGACTTGTACTCTGGATACCAATGTGAGAATAGTTCAGATTTAACTTTGAAATACTTCCCTCCTGATTAATATTTGCTTTCAATTTGTATAGACATAAGAAGCGTGAAATACAAATACAGAACTCTGAACCATGGATCATTCATCAATACAAACTACAAACTCGGCGCATGCTAATTTTGGACGATATACGTCTGTCCGAGCTCATTTCTCTCTCAGTTAACCCGGCAAAATGGAACTTACCTGCTCGGTTTCTGGGTGTTCTTCTACCGACGCAGACGGATCCTGGCAAACGTGTGAAACTTCTTTTGTTTACATCCACGACAGAATATCTGCCAAACCCCTACGTCGAAAGCAATGGCCGCCACAATAACAAGGTCACGTGACCGTTTAGAGCGACATCTACTCGGTATATGAAAAATGACTAGTACTCAGCTTTTTGCCAGAGGGCAGCATGCCACGAGCGCCATGACCGATCATGAGACAGCAAAATGATGAATATGCTTATGAAAGTTCTGTTGTAACAGTAAAACCTAATGACAGATGAGTGTTTTTTCCTAAACACACTGTAAGGACTGCAATTGCAGCTTTGAGATATATCCGTTTGAAGACCATACTGTTCGTTGCTTGTGAACATAGGCGTAACCACCTTCCGAAAGTAGGTGGGGACGGAGGCACTTTTAAGTCGATTCTTTCCATGCAACGCCCATAGGCGTAATGTTAAAGCCTGAAAATGTTACTGGGGGCTGAGATCCCCAGTGACCCCAGTGGTGGTTACGCGCCTGCGACGACGGCGACGAAACGGCGACGAATTCATTTTATCAACGGCAGCGCCATCTATCAGGGGCGGTGGAAGAGGGTGGGCAGGGGGGCAGTTTCCCCCCCCCCCCCCCCCCCCCCCCCCCAAAAAAAAAAAAACTCAGCCGAGGGGCGCTTTGTGGTTGGCAGGGGCTGCGGATTCCAAGGGAAAACCAAGGCCAAGGGAAGCCAAGGGGGCCTCTGGCCGCCTGAGGGGGCGCTCTGGCTGCCTGAGGGGGCGCTCTGGCTGCCTGAGGAGGCGCTCTGGCCGCCTGAGGGGGCGCTCTGGCTGTTTACAAGGGGGCGCTCTGGTCGCCTGAGAAGGGGCGCTCTGGCCGCCTGAGAGGGGGCGCTCTGGCCGCCTGAGAGGGGAGGCGCTCTGGCCGCCTAAAAGGGGGGCGCTCTGGCCGCCTGAGAGGGGGTGCTCTGACCGTCTGAGAGGGGGCGCTCTGGCCGTCTGAGAGGGGGTGCTCTGGCTGCTTAAAAGGGGGCGTTCTGGCCGCATGAGAGGGGGCGCTCTGGCCGCCAGAGAGGGGGTGCTCTGGCCGCCTGAGAGGGGCGCTCTTGCCGCCTGAGAGGGGGTGTTCTGGCCGCCTGAAAGGGGTGCTCTGGCCGCCTGAGAGGGGCACTCTGGCTGTCTGAGATGGGGCGCTCTGGGTGCCTGAGAGGGGCGCTCTGGCCGCCTGAGTGGGGCGCTCTGGTCGCCTGAGAGGGGCGCTCTGTCCGCCTGAGGGGACTCTTTGGCCGCCTGAGGGGCGCTCTGGCCGCCTGTGTTTCAAGGCCTCGTCTTACATGGATTTGAAAGGAAATAGTATCCGTTCACGAAAACACATGCTAATTTGGATCTAGCAATATGCCAAACGTTTATATTTGATACACAAAAGCGTATACTTCAACAGACCATAATTTAGCAGACTTGTAAATCGTGAGATAGAAGCAAGGTCGATTGAAACCCTGGCGGATCGTTAGATACAAATATATTATTTAATGATTAGCGAGGGAAGAAAACATTCCCTTTCGTTAAACAAAACGGTTGTTGATATCTGTTGGAGTTGTGAACCCCACCCACGGTCGTCCCTGGAGCCGCCCCTGCGTGGGCCGCCGGACAGCGGGGTGCCGTCCGCCCCGCGGTCCCTTGGGCCGCCCCTGCGCTGACCGCCCGGCCATGGCCCGCGGCGGTCTCCGGCCGACCACGTGACGGCTCGCGGGGCGGCGGGCGGGCAGTCTCGGTTTGGAGCTGAGATGTGTTGTGTCGCTTGCTGTTACGCTTCGATTAATATAGCTCCGAAGGTCTACCCAGCGTTTGCCGAGACCACATCAATATCTATGCGAAGTTAAAGTTGTATCCGATTCTATCCAGTTTATGAAACACTTGTTTATGTTCCACTTAAAGGAAATAGTTCACCTTCGGAATTTTTTTCAGAACACGATTTTATTATATTTTTTAATAGTTTCTTTTTTATTTTCAAAAATGGTCCTACATCGCGCCAATTCAGGACAGAAGGTCGTAAATCATTAATGTTATGGTGTGCGTTATTGGTCTGCGCATGCTCCATGGCAGTGCTGACACTTTTAGACGGTACGGTATATCATATATGCGCCGAATTCCTTCGCCAAAAAGTCAAATATCTTCGGCTGGAGAGTCTTTTTCAGTCAAGGAAACTTGCAGATAGGGGTTTCCCAACATGGGCTACAAAACAGCTATCTCAGTTTAAAACTAATGTTGAAGGTGAACTATTTCCTTTAAAGGAAATAGTTCACCTTCAACATGGGATTTTGAACTGAAATAGCAGTTTTGTAGCCCGTGTTGAGAAATCCTTATCTGCAACTTTTCTTGGCTGAAAAGACTCCCCAGCCGAAGATATTTGACTTTTTGGCGAAGGAATACGGCGCATATATGATATACCGTACCGTCTGAGAGTGCCAGCACTGCAGGGAGCATGCGCAGACCAATAACGCACACCACAACATTAATAATTTACGACCTTCTGTCCTGAATTGGAGCGATGTAGGACCATTTTTGAAAAGAAAAAAAGAAACTGTTAAAAAATATAATAAAATCGTGCTCTGAAAATTTTCCGAAGGTGAACTATTTCAGTTCACCTTCGGAAAATTTCTCAGAACACGATTTTAGTATATTTTAGAATACAGTTTCTTTTTTTTCTTTTCAAAAATGGTCCTACATCGCTCCAATTCAGGACAGAAGGTCGTAAATTAGTAATGTTATGGTGTGTGTTATTGGTCTGCGCATGCTCCATGCAGTGCTGGCACTTTCAGACGGTACGGTATATCATATATGCGCCGCATTCCTTCGCCAAAAGTCAAATATCTTCGGCTGGAGAGCCTTTTCAGCCAATGAAGTTGCAGATAGGGATTGCTCAACACGGGCTACAAAACTGCTATTTCAGCTCCAAACCCCATGTTGAAGGTGAACTATTTCCTTAAAGGAAATAGTTCACCTTCAACATGGGTTTTGAACTGAAATAGCAGTTTTGTAGCCCGTGTTGAGAAATCCTTATCTGTAACTTGTATTGGCTGAAAAGACTCCAGCCGAAGATATTTGACTTTTTGGCGAAGGAATACGGCGCATATATGATGTACCGTACCGTCTGAAAGTGCCAGCACTGCCATGGAGCATGCGCAGACCAATAACGCACACCATAACATTCATAATTTGCGACCTTCTGTCCTGAATTGGCGCGATGTAGGACCATTTTTGAAAAGAAAAAAGAAACTGTATTAAAAAATATAATAAAATCGTGTTCTGAAAAATTTCCCAAAGGTGAACTATTTCCTTTAAAGGAAATAGTTCACCTTCAACATGGGTTTTGAACTGAAATAGCAGTTTTGTAGCCCGTGTTGATAAATCTTTATCTGGAACTTTTATTGGCTGAAAAGACTCCAGCCGAAGATATTTGACTTTTTGGCGAAGGAATACGGCGCATATATAATAATATAATAATAATAACGTTTATTTCGCACCAGCGTTGGTACATATCTTTGCAGCGCACACAATGGGAAGGAGATAGTACACAAGACAGACACAACAAAACACAAGTCATACACTAGCCAGGGTCAATGCCCCTCAGCAACTCATGGTGGTCTTGGTTCCGCTGTGCAACGATCCGATTCAGGTGGGACGCAAAAAGGTTGACAATGTCATTTTTTCCTGCTGCTGGGAGGTTAAGGGCCATTAGGTCATACTCCCGTCTAATATGAAGATGCGTTTTTGCTACGATGCCATTATGGCCTATGACACTTACACACAGGGTTTTTATAATACTATTTTCACTAGAATGAAGCCTCTTGTAAAACAAAAGTTGTCTGCTAGCAACTAGCATAGGACAGGGAAGAAGCTTGAGGGACTTACATAGAACATGATTTCTGGTCCACACTGGCATCTTTACTAATTTCTTGATACATGAGTGATATGCCAAACACAGTTCACGGAAGGCCTTCTTATCCCTGAGTGTGTCCCACAGCTCACAGCCATACATGTTCATACAGAAGGCTTTAAAGAGCTTGATCACAATGTCCTTGTTGGCATGGCCAACCCTAGCACAGATCATATTTGCACTATAATACATCAATCGCTTTACCCTGCGAATGTCCCCTCTGTCACTGATATCGGTGGCCAATATGTGACCCAGATATTTAAATTGATTGACCCAGGCCAGCTTGTGACCATTCAAAGAGATAACTGGGGTCTGTGAACTAGTCAGATGTGAGGATACATGTGGTCGTTGAGGATTGAATAGCACACAGACAGTCTTTTTTACATTGAATTTGATATCCCTTGACAAAGCAAATGTTTCACACGTATTAACTAGCTCTTTCAGACCTGCCCTAGTGGGCGAAAGTAGCACAATGTCGTCGGCATAGGCAAGCACATTTACAGAACATTCACCAATGTGGCATCCTAGCGGTGACATCCGCAAGTTACATATAAGGTCATCAATATACACATTGAACAGCAGGGGCGAGAGGTTGCCACCTTGACGCACACCATTTTCTACAGAGAAGGGATCAGAGGAACTGTTAGCCCATTTCACTCCCATCGTTTGGTTCCTGTACCAGCTCAGTAGAAGTTTCAGGTGGGATGAGGAAGCTCCTCTTTCAGACAGTATCTGAAAGAGCTTTGAATGACAGACTCTATCAAATGCTTTACTTGCATCAAGAAAGCAGGCATATACTGGACTGCCCAACTTAGTATAGTGATTAATTGTTTATTTGAGTACATAAGTAGCAAGAGTGGTGGAATGTCCTGTCTTAAACCCAAATTATATGATGTACCGTACCGTCTGAAAGTGCCAGCACTGTCATGGAGCATGCATAGACCAATAATGCACACCATAACATTAAAAGAAATAGTTCACCTTCAACATGGGATTTTGAACTGAAATAGCAGTTTTGTAGCCCGTGTTGAGAAATCCTTATCTGCAACTTGTCTTGGCTGAAAAGACTCTCCAGCCGAAGATATTTGACTTTTTGGCGAAGGAATGCGGCGCATATATGATATACCATACCGTCTGAGAGTGCCAGCACTACCAGGGCGCATGCGCAGACCAATAACGCACACCATAACATTAATAATTTACGACCTTCTGTCCTGAGTTGGCGCGATGAAGGACCATTTTTGAAAATAAAAAAAGAAACTGTATTAAAAAATATAATAAAATCGTGTTCTGAAAAATTTCCGAAGGTGAACTATTCCTTTAATAATTTACGACCTTCTGTCCTGAATTGGCGCGATGTAGGACCGTTTTTGAAAAGAAAAAAAGAAACTGTATGAAAAAATATAATAAAATCGTGTTCTGAAAAATTTCCCGAAGGTGAACTATTTCCTTTAAAGGAAATAGTTCACCTTCAACATGGGATTTTGAACTGAAATAGCAGTTGCGTAGCCCGTGTTGAGAAATCCTTATCTGCAACTTTCCTTTGGCTGAAAAGACTCTCCAGCCGAAGATATTTGACTTTTTGGCGAAGGAATGCGGCGCATATATGATATACCGTACCGTCTGAGAGTGCCAGCACTACCAGAGCGCATGCGCAGACCAATAACGCACACCATAACATTCATAATTTACGACCTTCTGTCCTGAATTGGCGCGATGTAGGACCATTTTTGAAAAGAAAAAAAGAAACTATTAAAAAATATAATAAAATCGTGTTCTGAAAAATTTCCGAAGGTGAACTATTTCCTTTAAAGGGAGTGTGCCTACTCACATCGCTTAGTTGGGGTTATTGACACTGGTCTATAGAACACAATTTTCTGAATTGAACCATTACTTCATTTCTCCAGATTCACCCTAGTTGCTGAGATATTCAAAGACTCCAGGAATTTGCTTGGGAGCAAAAAGTTATCGGGTAGACTCCAGAGGGCTTCCGCTACTAGAAGCACTGCAACTATCGATTAAACTGCTAGCATATTGTTAGCGCCGGCCAATAGCAATTAAACAAAACAGCTCGTGCACGCTGATAGCAGCAGCCGAACAGAAACTGGACGGCCATCATGTTTTTCGATGATGGCCGTTTCGATGATGGCCGATGGCCATTTTTTGAAGAAGATATCAATTTAGAGCTACGAAACTTGCACATAATCAAGTTCACAGTGGCAAGAACGTGCTGTGCAAAACTCGTCTTTCTATCTTGCATGATGTAACCGTAATTGTATTGTCTTATGTGCGCCGTTTTACATAACATCACCATAGTGGCGATCGTTTAATAGATATCGAAACAAAAATAAAACAACAACAATATAAGTGAAAATTCAACCAAAGGGGCTCCAGATGTGAATTTCATCATATACAACAATCAGACCAACAGCTACTTAGCGTATGAAAAATATTTTTGACATTCCAAAACAGTAGGCACACTCCCTTTAAAAGGATTATACGGGTTTTCCCAGAATAATTGAGTTACATAGTAAAACGTACTTATAAAAGTGGTAGAAGTCCCACGGTAGCCACATTTTTCTGGAAATGACCTCTTCTGCACGTAAGGACAGTCCAAAGTGCGCGGTGATGCCACCGCGTATTTTCTGCAGGACCGTCTGAGGCAGAGCCAGTTATCTCTTATGCTAATAAAAACACCTCACTTATGGCATGTTTCCGGTAAAATAAACAATATTTGAAAGAAAATAAACTTCTTTTGTTCCAACGACACCAACAGTTACCTAGTTTTCCCATAAAATTCTATATTTTCATGAATTTTCATGCCAAAAAAATGAATACGCCACCACCAAATTCTCAACGCTAAAGGCCGGAGATAAGAAAACCACAACACAAAACCTGAACGAACAGTGTGTAGTAATACAAAGTCCCGTCAGTTTTGAATTGCATAATAATTTGGTGCTCCAGTGTAGGACTTGCAGATAATTTAAAACTCTAAAATTGATCTTAAAATGAGCATTGAAGTCCCCGTGATATGTCTTAAACGTGTTTAAAGGAAATAGTTCACCTTCGGGAAATTTTTCAGAACACGATTTTATTATATTTTTTAATACAGTTTCTTTTTTTCTTTTCAAAAATAGTCCTACATCGCGCCAATTCAGGACAGAAGGTCGTAAATTATTAATGTTATGGTGTGCGTTATTGGTCTGCGCATGCTCCATGGCAGTGCTGGCACTTTCAGACTGTACGGTACATCATATATGCGCCGTATTCCTTCGCCAAAAAGTCAAATATCTTCGGCTGGAGAGTCTTTTCAGCCAAGAAAAGTTCCAGATAAGGATTTCTCAACACGGGCTACAAAACTGCTATTTCAGTTCAAAACCAATGTTGAAGGTGAACTATTTCCTTTAAAGGAAATAATTCACCTTCGGAACATTTTTCAGAACACGATTTTATTATATTTTGTAATAGTTTCTTTTTTTCTTTTCAAAAATGGACCTACATCACGCCAATTCAGGACAGAAGGTCGTAAATTATTAATTGTATGGTGTGCGTTATTGGTCTGCGCATGCTCCCTGGCAGTGCTGGCACTTTCAGACGGTATGGTACATCATATATGCGCCGCATTCCTTCGTCAAAAAGTCAAATATCTTCGGCTGGAGAGTCTTTTCAGCCAAGGAAAGTTGCAGATAAGGATTTCTCAACACGGGCTACAAAACTGCTATTTCAGTTCAAAACTCCATGTTGAAGGTGAACTATTTCCTTTAAAGGAAAATTTCCTAAAAGTTCACCTTCGGAAATTTTTCAGAACACGATTTTATTGTATTTTTAATAGTTTCTTTTTTCTTTTCAAAAATGGTCTTACATCGCGCCAATTCAGGACAGAAGGGGGTAAATTATTAATGTTATGATGTGCGTTATTGGTTTGCGCATGCGCCCTGGTAGTGCTGGCACTCTCAGACGGTACGGTATATCATATATGCGCCGCATTCCTTCGCCAAAAAGTCAAATATCTTCGGCTGGAGTCTTTTTAGCCAAGAAAAGTTGCAGATAAGGATTTCTCAACACGGGCTACAAAACTGCTATTTCAGTTCAAAATCCCATGTTGAAGGTGAACTATTTCCTTTAAAGGAAATAGTTCACCTTCGGAAATTTTTCAGAACACGATTTTATTATATTTTTTAATATAGTTTCTTTTTTTCTTTTCAAAATGGTCCTACATCGCGTTAATTCAGGACAGAAGGTCGTAAATTATTAATGTTATGGTGTGCGTTATTGGTCTGCGCATGCGCCCTGGTAGTGCTGGCACTCTCAGACGGTACGGTATATCATATATGCGCCGCATTCCTTCGCCAAAAAGTCAAATATCTTCGGCTGGAGAGTCTTTTCAGCCAAGAAAAGTTGCAGATAAGGATTTCTCAACACGGGCTACAAAACTGCTATTTCAGTTCAAAATCCCATGTTGAAGGTGAACTATTTCCTTTAAAGCTCATACAACTGCAAAAGAGTGCATTTACTTTCAGGACGGAAACCCGTATAATCCCTTTAAAATTTTCTGTGACGTGTCACGCATCCCTATTTCAGAGCCAGGATGAACCATAACATATGTTACAAGCAAGGTTACTTTACTAATACAAGCGCTTTGTGAAGAAAACAAATTGGATCCGTTGGAATGGTTTTCTTTTTTTGTCGGCGTTCGTACGTGTTGTTGAAACGTCTTTTTATCCGTATATTTTTGGGATTCGTTGGAACGGTTTTGTTAGAATTTTTGCAGCCTTCGTACGTGTTGTTGGCATGGCTTTTCTTCGTATATTTTGATAATGCAAGGGGCAGGGCCGATGGCCGCATTGGGAAGCGTTCGTACGTGGATCCGTTGGAACGTGTTTCTCCTCTCTTTGGAACGTTTTTTTCTTCAGTGTTCGTTCTTGTTGTTGGAACGTTTTTTCTCCGTATTTTTGACAATTGCAAGGGGCGGGGTCGCGCAAATACATCGGAAAACTGATTTACGACTGCTCTACTATGCGTGATCGTTCCGGGAAGTACGCACGGTTTTTGCAAGTTTTTGCGTATCGTTTTTTGACACCGTCCGGGATTTGCGTAGTAGAGCTGCCACTTTTCAGGCCTGAGACTACCCGCGCCGCGCCGCAAACACTGCTCAACTACCCACCACTACCCACGTGCTCAAATAAGCTGTCAACTACCCACCACTACCCACGTGCTCAAATAAGCTGTCAACTATCCACAACTACCCTCAACATAAATTGAACTATTTTGGTACTGAAGAAAATTGAAGCAAAAACTTTTAAATTATGCAAATTCATGCAATAAACTTGAATGATATTACTGAAATGAAAGCGGCGTCACTGAAATAAGGTTTAAAACTTTCCTTTTTTGAAAAGTTGAAAATTCTGCTACCCGCCAACTACCCCACTTCAGCCAAAGGATTGTTTGTGCAGCCCACAACTACCTACGTGGGTAGTAACTACCCACGTCTCGTGGGTAAGCGGGTAGAAAAGTGGCACCTCTATTGCGTATATAGTGTTGAAATGGTAATGACTAATGAGACTGATCCTTTTGATGAATACGCATCAGTGCTCGAGTACTCAGGCTTAAAAGTAGTCAGGGATTGCACGTGGGTCAATACTCAATAGTTTAGGCTCCAGACTCCAGAGGTTACGATGGCATTTTCTTTAACAAAAAAAAATCGCTAATAATTATGTATCGGTTGAACATAGAGCAATAATTTTGACACCATCGTGTTTGTCTCGTCAATGCGCTTCGAAAAATACTAATGGTGTCCTGGTAAGGCAACTTCAAAATTTGACCTCAGGTCAATGCAATTTGGTGACCCAGGTATGTCATGTTGCATTTGGGGCGATGCATCTGGACGAGACAAACACATTGGTGCCATTCGCACGTCTATCTATATTCTATCAAGAGTTATTGACAATACAGATTGCCGGCGATGCGTCACCAACTGTCTCAGACTACGCAATCTTGCAAAAACCGGGAAAAAGTTCAAAACTCTGTTATCTACAAGATGGTCTGGGGGTCCGGGGTGGGGACAGGCCCCCTCCCCCCTCCGCCCCGGTAGGTCACAGCGCAGGGAGCGAATGCGAGCGGGACGTTCTAAACGTGACGTCCCTGTGGCCGTAATTGCTGTAAAGTTTAGGTCAGGTTCGATTATGTTATAACAATTTTGTAATTACAATTTTGTAATTACTTTTTTAAATTCCAATATTTTAATAACATATCGAACCCAGCGAAAATTAGCCTGCCTACACATTGTTATTTATCATGAAGTCATATAATGTTTCATCACTATCTTTTGCGAATATGTACCAAACTTCTATGAACAATCAACTCTCATTTGAAAAAGGTGCATTGAAATCGGCAGTTTAACTTGGCCCCGGACGGCGAACTATTTAGTGTTCACGACTTATTAAACAAAACAAAATCCCATCAATTTTCAAACAGGTATTTAACCCTCGCCTGACAGCCCCCCCCCCCCCCCCCCCCTGAGGTTTTTCTTGAATAACTTTTTACACATGCAGTGCATCTTGCTGACATTTTTGGTAGCTGAATTTACAACAATTATACGTATGCTGTAAAAATGTTATTGAAATTGGTTAAGTAGTTTGGCAGATAATCATGTTTTGATGACGTCATGTTGGTAAAAAAAATGAGAAATATTTGAAAAATCGTAGAAAACAGTTTTAAAGCAAATTGCAAACGCAATTCACCAAAGATACAAATTGGCATTCTCTTTAAAATGGCAATCTCGTATTTTCACATTTTTGGGTTTTTGACCCTAAAATTGAAAAAAAAAACTGTTTTTTTTAAATCACCACAAAATAAAATTTTCAAAGATATTAGAAAAACCGGAATATATGTCAGATAACTGGGTATGGACAATACCCATACCAAATTTCAAAGTAATATCTTCATTTTTGACTGAGTGATGGCTCCCTAAGTGTAAGAAACTGATGACGTCAATTTAAAAAAAAACTTATTTTTTTGACTTTTTTGACAAGATACGAACAAATAATTACCTTTTCTGTATTTCTGAGCCAAAACTGGTCTAGGAACATGCCTTTTTATTTATATTTATCTATTTCTAATTTTGAGGTTTTCTGAAGAGCAAAATCGCTGTTCTGGACGTGGTAAATCCGAGGTCATTCACTTAACCTGGAAGGTCACCCGTTGACCTGAAACCTAAACAAAATCGCATACTGTTAAATTCCTCTCATGACAGGCAACATGCTGGTTCTTACCGAATTGCTCTAAGTTGCTTGGTTTGGAAGCTAACGGCAGGGGGGCGAAGGTAGGGCAAAGGTGAAAAAGCTCCCGTAGGGCGAGGGTTAATATATTACAGTGCACACATGAAACATTTATCTAAACCTTTTATTCATAATCAATCAATAAACGCTTCAGAAAACCGTGATGCATTCCGCGGATTAACTTGGCCAAAGATGGCGACGTATTTAGTGTATGCGATTTGTTTCATTGGCCGATCAGGGACGTTGTCACGCTTCTTGGAGCACTTACTTCATTGCTGGCCCTATGACTTGTTTAGAAATAAAATTCAAACCAGAGATAGTGATGGATTATACTGTTCGTCACCATATGTTAGTGCATATTTTTTTAATTTCCCATAATTTAATTTTTGCAATATAGAATGTTGTTATTTCACTTTTAAATTGAGGCACGATCAATTTGAAACCACACATGTGCAGGGGCGGATCCAGGGGGGGGGGGCAAAGGGGCCATGCCTTTGCCCAAAACATAGTAACATAGTAACATAGTATCAGGACCTGGGGGTCCTGGTCAAAACATAGTATCAGGACCTGGGGGGGGGGGGGGGGGGGGGGGGGCAGGTCCTGATACTATGTTTTGACCCCCCCCCCCCCACGGTCGGACGTACAGTTGTAAAAATTGCCTTTGCAGCAGTCAAACTCCAGCTATCCACAGTAAAAAAACAAATTTCTCGCCGCTTCGTGGCATGACACAATACGCAATTGCTTATACAAATTTGGAAAATGGGAAAATAAATGGCAGTCTCTCCTTGGCGGTACCTAATTAATAAGCCCCAGGACCCATTCCCTTCATAAAATATTAACTTTCAAGTGGGCTACATGTTTAGCTAGTCTGCCGAGTTCCGAAAAAGTGGCGGCCTTGGGGGCCGATGCCAGGGCCCTCCAGAGCCGTGAGGCTACCTCGGCGGCTGCGCCGCCGGCTGGAGGGAGCTAACAACAACAACAACAACAACAGTTCCGAAAAAGGCGACGCGAACGCAAAGACGCGGACAGGGGGGCAGGGGGAGGGGGCAGCCGCCCCCCCCCCCCCCCCCCCACCAACATTTATTTTAACATTACGCCTATGGGCATTGCATGGAAAGAATCGACTTCAGAATGCCTCCCCCCAAACTTGAACATAGTTCCTGCGCCCCTGACATCGGCACCCGGAAGCTGCTCCAGCGGTGCCCAACTTGCTGGACCGAAGAGCTATTAGTGAGACCAGGCCAGGACCATTTCCCCAAGCCATCTCGCCCCAGGCTCCTCCAGATCCGCAGAGACCATTTATGTGCGGAAAAATAGTTCTGCTTTCGGAAAATGAGGAAAAGTAAATGTGTGCGGAATTATGTGCGGGGTATATATATATATATATCTATATATATATATATATATATATATATATATATATATATATCTATATATATATATATATATATATATATATATATATCTATATATATATATATATATATATATATATATATATATATATATATATATCTCTTATTATTAATTATGTGCGGAAGTCTTGCTGCTTTGAAACCATTTGCACTGTTACCAGTTGTTTGTTACAGTTCGGTACATATGTATACAGTTATTATTATTATAAGTACTATTGAGCGCTGACTGCCACCGGTCATCGTGATTACGAGCGAGCGCGAAACGCTCGCTCGTCTTTCCGTGGTATCTGGGAAAAATCTGAATATGAGCGGCCCGGCCCGACCCGACCCGACCTGGCTCGGTAAAACTTTCACTCAAAACGCTGGTGATAACTTGCGTCATGGTTCTCTTTCGCAGACCGCTGTGTTGATTATATTTCACAAACCTGCTAAATGGCCGAGCAAAACGGTCGTTGAACCACCCCCAAAATGTTATTATTTTAAAGGCATTAGCTTTTACCAAGGACACAACATCTGCTTTCATTCAGCTCTTAAATAACTGGAAAGCGAGCTGACGTGCGCTTTCTCCGATTTTGTCAGTACTTTGGAATTTGGGCCTCCATTTAACTTGTTTTCAGCCATTCCGGATCCGACAGTGGCCACCACCGGACGAACAATGGACGCCGACTTTCACAGAAACTGCGACAAGCATAGCTCTCAGGTGCGTCGTCTACGGACGAACAATGGACGCCGACTTTCACAGAAACTGCGACAAGCATAGCTCTCAGGTGCGTCGTCTACGGACGAACAATGGACGCCGACTTTCACAGAAACTGCGACAAGCATAGCTCTCAGGTGCGTCGTCTACGGACGAACAATGGACGCCGACTTTCACAGAAACTGCGACAAGCATAGCTCTCAAGTGCGTCGTCTACGGACGAACAATGGACGCCGACTTTCACAGAAACTGCGACAAGCATAGCTCTCAGGTGCGTCGTCTACGGACGAACAATGGACGCCGACTTTCACAGAAACTGCGACAAGCATAGCTCTCAGGCGCGTCGTCTACGGACGAACAATGGACGCCGACTTTCACAGAAACTGCGACAAGCATAGCTCTCAAGTGCGTCGTCTACGGACGAACAATGGACGCCGACTTTCACAGAAACTGCGACAAGCATAGCTCTCAGGCGCGTCGTCTACGGACGAACAATGGACGCCGACTTTCACAGAAACTGCGACAAGCATAGCTCTCAGGTGCGTCGTCTACGGACGAACAATGGACGCCGACTTTCACAGAAACTGCGACAAGCATAGCTCTCAGGCGCGTCGTCTACGGACGAACAATGGACGCCGACTTTCACAGAAACTGCGACAAGCATAGCTCTCAGGTGCGTCGTCTACGGACGAACAATGGACGCCGACTTTCACAGAAACTGCGACAAGCATAGCTCTCAGGTGCGTCGTCTACGGACGAACAATGGACGCCGACTTTCACAGAAACTGCGACAAGCATAGCTCTCAGGTGCGTCGTCTACGGACGAACAATGGACGCCGACTTTCACAGAAACTGCGACAAGCATAGCTCTCAGGTGCGTCGTCTACGGACGAACAATGGACGCCGACTTTCACAGAAACTGCGACAAGCATAGCTCTCAGGTGCGTCGTCTACGGACGAACAATGGACGCCGACTTTCACAGAAACTGCGACAAGCATAGCTCTCAGGTGCGTCGTCTACGGACGAACAATGGACGCCGACTTTCACAGAAACTGCGACAAGCATAGCTCTCAGGTGCGTCGTCTACGGACGAACAATGGACGCCGACTTTCACAGAAACTGCGACAAGCATAGCTCTCAGGTGCGTCGTCTACGGACGAACAATGGACGCCGACTTTCACAGAAACTGCGACAAGCATAGCTCTCAGGTGCGTCGTCTACGGACGAACAATGGACGCCGACTTTCACAGAAACTGCGACAAGCATAGCTCTCAGGTGCGTCGTCTACGGACGAACAATGGACGCCGACTTTCACAGAAACTGCGACAAGCATAGCTCTCAGGCGCGTCGGCTACGGACGAACAATGGACGCCGACTTTCACAGAAACTGCGACAAGCATAGCTCTCAGGTGCGTCGTCTACGGACGAACAATGGACGCCGACTTTCACAGAAACTGCGACAAGCATAGCTCTCAGGCGCGTCGTCTACGATGGCAAGTCTGCTCGTTCTTCAAACCGCCACCATTTGTTAGGATATATACCTACTGGCTACTCGTATACAAACAAAACTTGAAACCAGATGACTCATCCAACCTGAAAGCTCACGCTTTCTTCTTGCATGATGCTTTGGACGAGCGAACAAGTGGAATTCACCTTGCAATGGTCGGAATAAATCACACGCGACATATTCCGCCGACAAAGTTCAAATCGTGCTTCAAAACAGAATCCGAAAGCGAATACATTATACCGTTTTTATTATACAGAACCTTTACAAAGCTTTACACGAGTTTCTAAACAACTGCAAAGCAGCTCATCAAACCTGTTTTATTTCGCGTACGGATGCATGATTGTAAAGGCAAATGAGAAAAGACTCGCAACGGCAGCACGACGTCACGCGAGCGAATACAGATTTCCGCCTCACACCGCAGGCAGCCGGGGAGGGAGAAACGCCGCTCGACGAGCGAGCAGGCAGCACTCGGTGGAAAAGACAGAAACGCGCGTGTATCACAGGCACCCTCACGACACAGTCCATACTCCGGCGCATAGCGCGGGCATCACCCAGGCGTTCTCCGGAACGGCTGGCGGCCGCCTCGGCGGCAGGCGCCGACTGCGCCGCGAGCCAGCGCGTCGTATAGGCCGCAGTCGCGCACGCGGCGTGTATCCCTTACCGACTAGTCATTCTCACGAGCACGTGCTCACTCAGCGCGTGCCGTCGTTAGGATAATCTTTTCAGAGGAACATGTGACGAAACAGAAAAGCCGCGACAGAATCATGCACCCTTACCTATATGAGCGAGTTCACAGTAAACTAGACGTCTATGTCTATGTATGTATATATCCCAGGGCCCGCCAGTGCGCCGCAGCGGGATCATATCATATACTCCAACAGAACTAACGCCACTAGATTTAATCCAGGCCGCGCCCCGACCAACTCTCATATCCACACCATTTAATTAATCGGATTGAATACGCACCATGGCCACGCTCGCGGATACATAACTCGGCATGCTCGCTACCGTAGATGTAGGGGACTTCACGTGGCGCGTCTCTAGACGTAAAGCTAGGCTGAGTGAGGGCACGTGTCCGATATCCCCGATTAAACATGTGTGACGCGCCGCGCGCCAAATCGCCCTAAGGTCAGGTCTACTAATGGCTTGTTCAAACCAGTCTCATCGAGGTCGATCGAGTCGGGTCGGGACAGGTCGGGTCAGGTCGGGTCAGGTCGGGACAGGTCGGGACAGGTCGGGACAGGTCGGGTCAGGTCGACTTAGGTCGGGTCAAGTCGGGTCAGAATAGGTCAGGTCCGCATAGGACGGACCGAAAAGGTCGCAAACCGGGCCATGAAAGAGAAGGACACGTCAGTTGGGTCCGAATTTAGGCAGCTAACCTCGTTTGGTGAATGTCCATAGATGTAAGTAAATGTCAGCAGAGGTCAGGCGGAGGTCTGATGAGGTCAAGTGGGAGTCAGGTCTCGGTCAGATAGAGGTCAGGTGGACGTCACATAGAGGTCAAGTCGAGGTCACTATCCGTCAGTTGAGGTCATCCGTCGCGGTCAGTGGGCGGGGTCAGCCCGGCCCGGTCCGGCTCAGCAGCCGCACGACTCCTGCTTGTTCTTGTTGTCCCCGGTCAGCCGGATCTGGTCGGGGAACTCGTTGTAGAGCTCCACCTCGGACTCCTGAGCCAGCGCGTTCTTGGCGATCGTCTGGAACGCCTGCTCCACGTTGATGGCCTCCTTGGCGCTCGTCTCGAAGTAGGGGATCTCGTTCTTGCTGTGGCACCACTGCTGCGCCCGCTTGGTCGGCACCTGGGGACGGCGGTGGGTGTCGGTTAATGGCCGCACTGCAGGTCGCAGGACCGGACCATAGACAAGAGCCTCCTGCGCGCCATGTTACACGACCAATACAGCGGTATTATTTGTTAATGACAAAAAGGTTAAAGGGAATGTTTCACCTTTCTTAAAGTTGTCAAATATACGCTGGTTGTAGTCGAAAATATGAAGTAAGTGCTGCTGAAAATGATGGCGATATTTTTATATAGAAAAGTCACTTATCTTTATACAAATTAAGTTTTTTAAATTTGGGATGATGTCACCATTGAGCTATCGAGAGCTAAAGAAAACCTTTATGCTATTATGATATGGCACAATCGTTTCCAGACAATTCTGGCGACTTAAATACAAACATTGTGGAACTGTGTCTTCTCCCGCACAGAACACAATGACGACTGACGAGTGCGAGGCATTGCGACAGCTCAATATACATATATATTATATTATATATATATATATATATATATATATATATATATATATATATATATATATATATATATATATATATATATATATATATATATATATATATATATATATATATATATATATATATATATATATATATATATATATATATATATATATATATATATATATATATATATATATATATATATATATATATATATATATATATATATATATATATATATATATATATATATATATATATATATATATATATATATATATATATATATATATATATATATATATATATATATATATATATATATATATATATATATATATATATATATATATATATATATATATATATATATATATATATATATATATATATATATATATATATATATATATATATATATATATATATATATATATATATATATATATATATATATATATATATATATATATATTGTTATCCATAACAGAGACTTCAAACAACGCGAAAAGCTTCAACTTGGTCTATCGCAACAATCTATCGCGTTGGCCGTTGTTTACATCGTAGGTACTCGGTAATCCAGCCAAGGTTCGAGAAATACAGGTCGTCTGACTTCCAGGACCAACAATCTTGAAGTGGCTGTCAGCCAATCAGCGACGGCACTAGCCTAGACCCCATTTTGCAAATTCGAAATTCAATTGCTTAAAAACGGCCAAGTTTTGGGGAAAATGACCTTTGTAATTTCGACATTTCAATAACGGCCAAAGATAATGACTACCTCAGTTCAAAACCAATACAAAGGTGAAACATTCACTGTAATGTTCAATAGCTGGCTGTATTGATATTAATGTTTACAATGTTCATTGCTCATACGAGAACAGAAGCAAGCCTTGCATTAAATGTTCTAACTACTACCACATAAATCTTTCAGAAGCAACGAAATCAATATTTTCCTTACGGCGGGAGCGACTACAAAATATGTATGATGCCTGTTAAATTCCATGGCTGAACTTTCAACAACATCACAAAGACACACAAAGGAACAGTAACTGTTTACTCATACCACCTGTGATATGAGTCAATGCAACAGTGCTATATTAGGGAAAACCTTTGTACGCGGCGTATCTAACGGCAATAAACCGGTCTATCGGGTCGAAAGTCTGACAACCATTATGCAGCAGTATGGCATGAAAACTGCCGCGGCCGTAAAGTTGGCTAAATCCTATAAATTGTAACATCAGACAATCGCACACGTTTCAGACAATATCGAAGAGAAGGGCATGCTATGCATGTACCCCAGTCAGCTCGCCGAAGGTCATCTCAAGTACCAAACACGCTCTAAAATGGATCATCAAAGCGAGATGCAGTAGCTAAAATGAAAATGTATCAATATTTTGAATGGCTGATGACGGCTAAAATGTCTATCATGCGTAGACGGCAAGCACCAACAGCACCTAAGCGTCTCTGACTCGATGTACTGTGACGCCACGACCTCGAGACGAGAGATAATTTGGACACAAACAAGTTTCGTCAGCGCCGTGAGATTGTACAGTGCCCGGCGACAGTTGTTTGTCCCAACAGTTTCCGGTGAAGACGAGCTGCGTACACCACCTTACCAGCCCCGCTCATCCAATATCTCCGGAGATACTGGCGATACCAGCGATACTGGCGATACACCGACCAGCAGTATATTCTGGCGATCGGCTGGCAATATGCATTCATAAACAGAACTTAGCCCACAGCCACATTATAAAATGTCAGACTTAAACAGAACTTAGCCCACAGCCACATTGTAAAATGTCAGACTTCACGTCATCATAATGCAGTAAATGACTTCAAGCTTTCAAGCGTGGAACTGACAGACTGGCGCTAGTGTACAATAAGAAGGATGAGCGATTTCGGGCATAGCTTTCTTCTCTGGCAAGCTGGCAGTAAGTCGGTCATAAGCAAATTTGCATGGATGATCATTGGGATAGATTGCTCGGCATTAACGCATTGCATGCTTGTCCGGCTTTTCAGGCAGGCGAGAGTCGGCTGGACAACTCAACTGAGCAGTGTTACATAATCACAACTCAAGCACGACCCTGATCGGCTGATAACTCTAGCCCTTCCTCACCCCCTCCCCACTCTCGCCGTTTCCCCGGGGCCATGACGACACCGGGAGGGCCGGGCGGGCCCGGTCGGAACAGAACAGGTCCCGTCATCTCCGCGGGATCGATGTCCCCGGGCGGGTCGGCCATGACTCTGCGTCATCCACGGCCCGGGATATGCGGCCGGCAGCTCGGGACGGGCGGCCATGGGCGGCCGGGACGTCCGGCTCTTTGGTGACGTCATCATACCGCAGCGGGACGTCCAGAAGGCCGGCTGGCCGGGCGCAGACCGGGCGCAGACCGAGAGGCGTCCGTTCGGCCATCATACAGCTACACAGAAGCGGGTGCATCCAATGGATCCGGGCGGCGTAACAGGTGGTTCTCCCCAGGTCGGCTAAGCAGCCGCTGTCAGCCACAGTACCGACCCCCTCTCACAGATGCATACCGAGAACAGGTGGTTCTCCCCACGCCGGTAGAGCAGCCACCGCCCGCCACAGTACCGACCCCCTCTCACGGGTTTATGCCGGTAACAGGTGGTTCTCCCTACGCCGGTAGAGCAGCCACCGCCCGCCACAGTACCGACCCCCTCTAACGGGTTTATGCCGCGTAAAAGGTGGTTCTCCCTACGCCGGTAGAACAGCCACCGCCCGCCACAGCAGCGGGCACTTCTCACAGATGCATACCGAGAAACAGGTGGTTCTCCCTACGCCGGTAGAACAGCCACCGCCCGCCACAGTACCGACCCCCTCTCACGGGTTTATGCCGGTAACAGGTAGTTCTCCCTACGCCGGTAGAACAGCCACCGCCCGCCACAGTACCGGCCACCTCTCACGGGTTTATACCGCGTAACAGGTGGTTCTCCCTACGCCGGTAGAGCAGCCACCGCCCGCCACAGTACCGACCCCTTCTCACGGATTTATGCCGCGTAAAAGGTGGTTCTCCCTACGCCGGTAGAGCAGCCACCGCCCGCCACAGTACCGACCCCCTCTCACGGGTTTATGCCGGTAACAGGTGGTTCTCCCTACGCCGGTAGAGCAGCCACCGCCCGCCACAGTACCGACCCCCTCTCACGGGTTTATGCCGGTAACAGGTGGTTCTCCCTACGCCGGTAGAGCAGCCACCGCCCGCCACAGTAACGACCCCTTCTCACGGGTTTATGCCGGTAACAGGTGGTTCTCTCTACGCCGGTAGAGCAGCCACCGCCCGCCACAGTACCGACCCCCTCTCACGGGTTTATGCCGGTAACAGGTGGTTCTCCCTACGCCGGTAGAGCAGCCACCGCCCGCCACAGTACCGACCCCCTCTCACGGGTTTATGCCGGTAACAGGTGGTTTTCCCTACGCCGGTAGAGCAGCCACCGCCCGCCACAGTAACGACCCCTTCTCACGGGTTTATGCCGGTAACAGGTGGTTCTCTCTACGCCGGTAGAGCAGCCACCGCCCGCCACAGTACCGACCCCCTCTCACAGATACAGGCCGAGAAACAGGTGGTTCTCCCAGACACCTGCTAGGCCAGAGATGCTTCTGATTCCAGCACCAGGTAGGGGATGCCCCGAACTTCCCCCGTTTTTCGGGAATCACAAGCAGAGAAGAACTCTCTCAGACTGAGCTCTCCGACCGGATCGAATTCCGCTCAGAGGCGATCAGTGTCCGACGATTCATGGACAGATAGGACTGCTCCCGTGAGAGACTCGGGAACAGAGGAAGACATCTGCTATCCCGCACTGGCACAACATTTTAGATCGTATCACCTTTAACCCGGGGATTGAAGATGATTGATTTCTTTAACTGATTGAGGACTGGGGTCTCGCACTGGCACAACATTTTAGATCGTATCACCTTTAACCCGGGGATTGAGGATGATTGATTTCTTTAACTGATTGAGGACTGGGGTCTCGCACTGGCACAACATTTTAGATCGTATCACCTTTAACCCGGGGATTGAGGATGATTGATTTCTTTAACTGATTGAGGACTGGGGTCTCGCACTGGCACAACATTTTAGATCGTATCACCTTTAACCCGGGGATTGAGGATGATTGATTTCTTTAACTGATTGAGGACTGGGGTCTCACACTGGCACAACATTTTAGATCGTATCACCTTTAACCCGGGGATTGAGGATGATTGATTTATTTAACTGATTGAGGACTGGGGTCTCGCACTGGCACAACATTTTATATCGTATCACCTTTAACCCGGGGATTGAGGATGACTGATTTCTTTAACTGATTGAGGACTGGGGTCTCAGCAGAACGCCATTGACTGAAGGGGGGCGTTAACCCCCCCCCCCCCCCCCCCCCCCCCCCCTTGTTATCTTTCGAACCAATGATCGCAGAGACGCGCAAGGCGGCGATCGAAAGCTCTCAATGAGAGGAATCTAAAGCATGCTCAAAAATGTAAAAGTGAGGTCAAATGTCGGGTCACGGTCAGGTCAAAGGTCAAAATCGGCGTATTTGAGTTTATGGGCCATACTTTTCATCCAAAGCCTTCGATTGCGACCAGTTTCACCCAAAGTGCTGCTAAAGGTATGATACATATCCCGCATGAACTAAAGTGAGATTCTTGGCCAAGGTCAAGGTCAAGGTCAGGTCACAAAAGGTCACTATGCTCAAAATATATACGAAAGTCATGCAACACGTGTTCTACGAGTTATTTTCCACGTATAATTCGATGGTGATAGTCATTTTACCACCTGACTTCATTTACGTGAAATAAATGTCAATTTCAGGTAAGTTCAGGTCACCGAAGGTCAACATTTTTAATTGTTAAATCTAAACAAAACAAAACATGTTGCTAGACCAGTTGTCTCAGAAATACAGTGGCGGCATTTATTTGTCTGTATCTAGTCAATAAAAGCCAAAAAACGCAATTTCAAAATATGACATCATGAGTTACCCATACTTTAGTTGTCATAAGTCAGTAAAAAATGGAGATATCAATTTGAAATTTGGTATGGTAGTTGCCTAGGTATGGTTCTCTGACATATCTTCCGGTGTTTTGAATATTTTAGGGAAATTTTATTTTGTGATAATTTCCCCCAAAAAACGTTCGAGTTTTTGGGGCCAAAATAAATTTTTCAAAAATCCGAGATGGCCAGTTTGTAGCCGTTGCAATTTGTTATCTTTTGGCGTTTTCAATTGCATTTTTCTTTAAATGTGGCATTTGTACGGCCTGGCAAAGTTTAGCTTATTTGGGTGTTAAACTCGTGTGTAGTGACGTCACTAAATTCGCTATAACTCCAGAACAAAATTCGACCAAATTTCTTCATTTTTGCACACAAGACGTAAAAATGATGTACAAGAAGATACCCGAAGTTTCACGTTGATAGCGCTATTAGTTTTCAGCTATTGCGAAAATTCATCAGGGGGGGGGGGCGTTAAACGCCCCCCCCCCCCCGTCAATGGCGGGTTAAGTCAGATGCCTCGATTCTCGAAACTAATTTCTCCGACGGTAAAGGTATGTCCTGCGGCGGACAACTGTTTGCCATCCTCCCACCCCATACGAAACAGAAAGGTCTCACCCCACGCGCAACCCACTTAGCCCACTGCATGCGGAACAGACCACTCATCCATAGGTTGACTTACAGCGCGGCTGTCGAGGTCCACCTTGTTGCCGAGCACGACGAACGGGAAGTGGTCGGGGTCGCGTGGGCTCGCTTGTATCAGGAACTCGTCCCGCCACGAGTCGAGCGATCGGAACGTGTTGGGACTGGTCACGTCGTACACGAGCACGCAGCAGTCGGCGCCGCGGTAGAAGGCCACGCCCAGAGACTGGAACCGCTCCTGACCGGCCGTGTCCCAGATCTGCGGGCAGCGCACACGCCAGCTGTCAACACCACGGTCGATACTCACAGGCGCACAACACTGCCACTGGACCCACCATTGTGATGGACAATCTTACACAAAGCTCAATGTCTTACACAAACACCATCATATCCGATGTGAGATGTCACGTGCCCACTTCTTTCTACATTATGCCTCAATGATCCATTCAATGTAGATGGCGTAAATTATTAGTGTGGTATGTAGATGGCGTAAATTAATAGTGGCAAGTATGTGCGATGTAGGGAAGCAGCCGGTTCTCACCTGCATGGTTACCAGTCGGTCGTCGACCATCACCTCCTTGGTGAGAAAATCTGCACCGATGGTAGCTTTGTACTGATTAGAAAACTTCCTATTCACATACTGGTTCATCAATGACGTCTTTCCAACGCCAGAGTCGCCCAGAATTATGACTTTCAGCAACACCTTCTTTCGTGGCGATGCCATTGTGTATATTTATGAGATGTCTGAAAAATATATAAAATAATACATTAGCCAATGGTTTACAACACGTCTCGCCTTCCACATTGTCAGTCAGCATTCATAACAGTGCTGTTATTGTACTCATATATATGTTGTCCCTGTGCCCAAGGCCATAAAATGATGGGCTCACAATCCGTTGGTACCATTATCGAGCCCCATAAGAATGACCTTGAAGATGTGGTAACGCATGAAGCTGATGAGTAACTGACCAAGAAATGATGATTTGGGGCTTACGGGCGCCGCAATTCTTCGGTTGTTTGGCGCTCTGACCAAGAAAGGTTTAAGATGGCCACGCCCACTAGCGACATACAAAAGATCATGCAGGATCATGCTGGCATTCTGAGATAAAATGTGGTAAAAATAGTTAACTAGATGAAATAGGTCACAAGCTGTTGCTCTGCTCTATTCATTTTTTTAAATAAATAAATAAAGTCTGAATGTTTTGATGAGATAGATTTCCGAGATCAGGATCCACGCTAAGCTAAGTTTGGCCATATTCTTTGCGTGAGGATCCCCGATAACTGTGTACGGATGTAGCCTCAGCCTATGGAGCTGCAGCTGAAGTCACAATGCCATATGCTGTGTGGCTCAGTGTGACCACGGAGCACAGCATATGTTATTGTGAACGGCAGCAGCAGCTCCATAGTCTGAGGCTCCATACACAGTTATCGGGATCCTCACGTAAAGAACACGGCCCTTGTTGCCCGGGCCCTCACCCCACCATCCGATCGCGCAATTCCAGTCACTGGCAGAATTTAGTGGCGAAAGTTTAACATCTCCAGACCCCCAACAACTGAGGACGGTCCACCCGGCCCGCTGGCTTCATCTGCCCTTGAACACAGCCGCTGTGACTGAGCTACATGAACAGACATTATTGAAGTGAAAAGTAAAATGAAAGACTTCCCTGCCTCCCTAAACCTTTAAACTAAGCGTTAAATTGCAAGTTACTACAATACTATGCTTCTGAACAAGATTAGAAGCAAAGCTCAGTGAACAACATCATGAATGATGCTGGTCACTGACCTCCGGTCATTGACCTTCCATTCTCCAGCCACATCCATGCATGCACATATACAACATTGTATGCTGACATAAATCAAATGGTGTAAAATGGTGATACACATGTCAAAAATGATGGCAGACAAAGAAAGCAAATAGAAGATAACATAATGCTATCCACTTATAGAGGAATGGTTCATTATCACTCAATCTAGCTCAAGCAACAATCATATCACATTCGTCTTTTGCTCCTAGCATAAATAGTACATACTAGTACAGAAATAGCCAAAACACCTGGGAGGACTGTCACGATTTTAGGTGGTTCTTCATAGCATATCTGACAGGAAAACAGCAGAGGACGTCTGTGATTACCAGTAAAGAGGATATGGCTCATGGATGAATTTACACAAGACATGAGATAATAATTGTTGTAAGTTTGGTATCTGTGGTATTTGTAAATGTTTTTAATGACTACTGGAAGCTAACAGGTGCATGGGCATTCATGAAATATTCCTTACTTTGCTACTTCAGCACTTAAAGCTGTCTGGTATGCTGAGTGTCAAGCCCTGTTGATGGTGTTTACATCAAGTACAGAGCATTTATTTAAAAAGGTACACTATTTAATTATAAACATTAAAGTTCACACTTCAGAAGTCAGTTTGGTAATATTTAAAATTACAATCCTGGAGACATTCTGAAGCAAACAGGGCAGGTAGATCACTAAAAATCAATTTATCAAGTTAACCCACCTTATATGATGAAGATGACACATTTTACCCAAAATATAACTGGGGTTAATAACTGGGGTATAGGGTTAACTACTATAATGTCAGACATACCAAAATGCTGGATTTCATTCTCTGGATGGTCTAATGATACTTTACTGCATCCGCAATCTGCATCACCAATAGCATGTAAACTCTGGTATTCTGACATGTCTGACATTACAATAGCTTACCATAAGTTATTGCTGAGTTGGCAGAAGGCAGCCTCAAGGTTTTCTGTCAACTAGGAGGACAATCTACAGATCTGAGCAACTCCCAAGAGCCTGCTCCTTGATTACAAACCCAATAAAGGAGCATTACTTGTTAGTATCTAGGTACTGTTGGTGGGTAAACAAGGGTATTTGATACAAACAAAGTTTCCACTTATAATGTTTGAAACCCCTTTGAGCCATGTGTGTGATAAAGCCTATGGGGCTGTTCCAGCACCCTTAACTGGAATAGGTTGAGACTTCATTTTCTCCACCAGTCATTCTGGCACCTCAACTAAAATCGGTTGAGCCTCCACCAACCTCAACAGGTTGAGCAAAACCTCCACTGCTCAGCAAGCAGTTAAGGTTGGTGGAGGAAAGAAAACAAGTGATGACAGTTCTTGTGCACTGCCACACATTAGTGGCGCGCTGCCCATGCTCCAGTATGCAAAACGTGGCAAGTTTCGACGAGATCTCGTCGGGGCAGGGTTGGCACAAACACATCAAAATTGGGGCAGCTTTGGAAAATGTTGGGGAAGCTTTTTAAATTTTGGGGTATTTTGACTTTTTGGGGCAGAAGTAACAATTTACTGATTCACACTAGAAAACCCCAGACCCCAGACCCCCCCCCCCCCCCCCCCCCCCCCCAGTCAACAGCATATGGTTGAAAAGTGAATTCACACTAGATAAAACGTGATCGTGAAGATGATCGCCCGCCCGGCCCGCCGCTCCCTGGTCAACAGTATTTGCTGACAGAAGAGCGAAATTTGATCATGAAAATCCTGCCCCAAATGGGGCAGCTTGCTGTCCCATTTAGGGGAGGATTTGGGTTGCCCCAAATATCTTGTTGATGTTCCAGCCACATTTTGCATACTGGCCCATGCTGTTTACATGGGAAATCTCCACCATCCATTGCAATGCTCCTCTCCACCATGCCTAAACTGACGGGATGACAACCTCTTCCGGTTGAGGATGCTGGAACAGTCCCTATAATATCTCAAGGTCACTTTGCCTAGAAGGTAGGGTAAACAACTGTAACCCTGGCATAGGCGTACACAAGGGGGGGGGGGAATGGGGCAATTGCCCCCCCAAGGTCTGTATGTGCCCCTTTGGTTGAAAAATTAAAGATTTTATTTTTATTTTTTAAAGATAAAAATGGTGAAAATATGCCCTTTTAAAAATATAGCGGGCCAAATCCAGTGAGTTTTTTTTGGTGGGGTACTTTATACCCCCTTGAGCAAAAATTGCCCCCCTGGAGCGAATCCTGGGTACGCTACTGAACTCTGGATGCATCTTAACCAGGGCTGTGGCCGATTGCACAATTTGCTTCGCTCCTACATAAATCTAGCACCTCCTACCACCAGTGCTTGACACTCTGTTGGCACCCTGCTCAAACTGTGAGGGGTCAAGTACAAAATGGTGACCACTTGAGTCAATTGTGTCATAGGGCACAACCCTGATCTTAACACCTGACTTATCATGCTATTGGCTATGTAGACAATACTGATACACTATATCACCACCAACATGAAGTCTGGTGTTAGGACATGTCCGGTGGTATGGTGGTTTACCCTATTGTGTTACTAAATGTGAAAAGGAATCTCTCCCTATCACTATGGTGCATTGAGAAGTCAAACCCAACCAAATACCTCTCCCCAAGCAGTGGCATTCTTGTCTTTTATTCAGTAAACAAGCAGCTTAAACATTAAAAAGACACTCAAAATGAAAGGAATGTCTAATAAAAATAAAAATTCAGAACAACATTTGGTGTGGATACATGTCACTTTCATATGAGTTTCATGTACATCAAATATTTTTGTCATATCAGTGGAATACAAATCATCGGCTCGGCAGCGAAAAATATTCAAGAAATACAAATCCGTATAATTAATTAACTAGAACTTCATCTTTGGTTGGTTTGTTTTGGAACTGGAAGATGACAATGAACAAAAACACGTCAACACAGACGATGTTTAGGCGCATAAACAGAAACAGACCAAAATTAATGTTTGTAATAATTAAAGAAACTACTTACACAAATAAGCCCCAGGTGTGTGGCACTTTCTAATTCTCTGAATTATAACAAAAATTCCTCAAACACACAACTACGCGTGCCAATGTTGGGCAATATGGCGTCTGCCTTGTTTGTCGAAACTGCGTTGGATCAGCTGATTCATTACGTGCATCAATTTAGTTCGACGTTCTTTATTTGCAAAAATGTAACTTAGGACAATAAATACAAATAGTGCTCTTTAAAATTATCTTCGCTATAGGAGCAAAAAACCTTTTGCAAAAATTAGTAATTTATATTTTATATAGCTCTTGTGTATATTTGTTTACATTTTTGACGTGCATGAGACATTAATATACAAATGTAAATAAAAATAGAATTTGAATTTGTGTGAGGGTTTGCGTACATATTTTAATGCTAATGATTTTAAGATTGTGTGCATGTGGGAGAGATGCATAAGCTGATAAGCATGTTATGGGAAGAAATGAGTTTATAATCATAATGGATTGATTGAGGATATTTTTAGGTAGGTAATGTCTGCGGCACAGATTCCGCAGATTCCACCCCCGGTAACGGTGGGGCTGGCGTCACCGTCGCGGGGCTGGCGTCACCGTCGCGGCCGGGCAATCAAATAAAGGTTCAAGGTTACTATCACTGTTTTTGGTCTTGAGTCATAGGGAAGCTTTATTACGTCACCAGATACGAGCAAATCTTAGGCCGCCTGATTTAATAGCTACGAGCGGTAGGCCGAACCGATCGGAATTAATTAAACTTAACTAACCTAACCTAACCCAGCCATTAGGTCTGATCGAGTCGGCCTACAGCTTGTAGCCATTAAGTCTGATCAGGTCGGTCTACAGCTTGTAGCCATTAAGTCAGATTGCGACAAAACCCACTGCTTGTAGCCATTAAGTCTGATCAGGTCCTCCTAAGATTCGCTCATAGCCAGAATCTGGTGACGTCATTAGGCTTCCACATGGCTCCAGACCAAGAACGGTGATAGTAACCTTGAACCTTGATTTGATTGCTTGGCCGCGACGGTGACGCCAGCCCCACCATTACCCAGTGATGGTGACGCCAGCCCCACCATTACCCAGCGATGGTGACGCCAGCCCCACCGTTACCCAGCGACGGTGATGCCAGCCCCACCGTTACCCCCCCTCTCCAGGCCGGTTCAGAGCTAAGTCAGTATTGTACCAGTGCATGGTAGATAAGATACTGTATCAGTTCAGAGTGTCAGAGCATCCTGCTTATATTCCCCCAACCCAGCCTAAAAATCCTGGTGACACCAATAGCCAATATCTGTACATAAGCTGGCTTATCAGTACCTAGGTAGGGCAAACTTTAATTGCACTCAGGCGCGTAACGGGTAACCACCACTGGGGTCAATGGGGATCAGTCCCCAGTAACATTTTCAGATTTTAACATTACGCCTATGGGCGTTGCATGGAAAGAATCAACTTCAAAGTGCCTCCGTCCCCACCTACTTTTGGAAGGTGGTTATGCCTATGATTGCACTAGTATCAGACCAAACTGAGGAGAAAAAAAATCAACATTTCCATCAACATGTTCAGAGTAAAGGGGGGGGGGAGAGCAATGCTGTGAAAAATGTTGTCAGCTTAAGCATAATAAGCCAGTTGGACTTAAATATGAATTTGTGTTCCTTTGCTTTACTCCCTGCCCCCCACTCAACAAATTTCTTGTCTAATGTTCTCCCTTGCTCAACAATAACTTTTGCTGATGCTCCACAGTCCCCACCTGCTCCCCCACTCAGCAACTTTTTGCTGACACTGCCTGACCCCACTCAACAAGTTTTCTCTGGCCACACACAAATTGTTTTAATTTGGCGTGAAATTAGTTGCACTGAATTTTGATGGATGGTTGTCAAGGCTGAAGGCATCCAACATAATTTTGGAATTTTTCCAGTCTGGATATCAGACATCAAAATAACTGACTTCATGTTTTTGTGCCATGTGTATTGGTGCTTTAGTGTATCTACACCATACATTTTGACATGTCAAACACAGTACCTATGGTAGTTTATGCTACCTATGTTACCAGGTCCCTTTGCATCTTGATTTGTGGAAATATTTGCTTAACTTGCTGGCAGAAAGTGGGACTGAGCTATCTCAAAATGAATGCAATACATTGTCATACATTTCCAAAGTCATGACAAGGAAGTTCCAGAAGTTTGTATCAATTTAAATTACCTGTGTGTTCCAGGTCTAGATTTTAGTTCAGGTCTTTTTATGCCTTTATTTTGTATTTGGTCAGTGTGCTGTAAAAAAACAACACTACTTTGTTGAATGGTTTTGCAAAAGCATTGCTAAGAACAAACAGATGCTGATAGTTTTTGTTACCACCTGATAAATTACCTATATCACATGTTAGATTAGATGCACCAGACGGTTATCATTGCATGCTGGCTGACCCTAACCTGTTTCAGGGTAAACAATTTCAGTATAAAATAGTTTATATTTATAGACATTTCAAAAGTTATGAACCCATTAAAGGAAATGACCATATATATTCCAATCAAATAAGAAGCCAAATAGGTAAATTATGTATGCTTTGTGTGTGTGTGTGTGTCAGTATATGATATCCAAGAGTGTGGGTGTATTTATGTACCTGCTGTATGCTGATGTATTTGCTATGTTATTCTCTTTGAATTGATCAGTGTTTATGCTTTAGGTACAATAAAACATGGTCCCTCTGTTCCCTACCATGGCAACCGAAGACAGGGTGCACAACAACCCACGACCCATTTCGATTCAGAGGCTGGTTCCTAGTCAGGCATCATCAGCCACACATCATCATTTCACGGTAAGCATCACACAGCACCTTGAAACATTAGTTATGTGGTTCAATTTTGCACTCAATCCTATAAATTGACTGTATCTGTTAGAAACAGAAGCAAAGTTTGAGTGTCAGACTGATTATGCTGGTTATGTTGTTTGATGGCTTCTGTGCCTGTGGTGGTGTGTTGACCTGTGTTGACCTGTGTTGACCTCCTGTGATTGGGTTTGCAGCACCTGTCGGCGGCGCGGCTGCAGTCAGCTGTTCAGTGTGTTGACCTGTGTTGACCTGTGTTGACCTGCGTTGACCTCCTGTGATTGGGTTTGCAGCACCTGTCGGCGGCGCGGCTGCAGTCGGCTGTTCAGTGTGTTGACCTGTGTTGACTTGTGTTGACCTGTGTTGACCTCCTGTGATTGGGTTTGCAGCACCTGTCGGCGGCGCGACTGCAGTCAGCTGTTCAGTGTGTTGACCTGTGTTGACCTGCGTTGACCTGTGTTGACCTCCTGTGATTGGGTTTGCAGCACCTGTCGGCGGCGCGGCTGCAGTCGGCTGTTCAGTGTGTTGACCTGTGTTGACTTGTGTTGACCTGTGTTGACCTGTGTTGACCTGTGATTGGGTTTGCAGCACCTGTCGGCGGCGCGACTGCAGTCAGCTGTTCAGTGTGTTGACCTGTGTTGACCTGCGTTGACCTGTGTTGACCTCCTGTGATTGGGTTTGCAGCACCTGTCGGCGGCGCGGCTGCAGTCAGCTGTTCAGTGTGTTGACCTGTGTTGACCTGTGTTGACCTCCTGTGATTGGGTTTGCAGCACCTGTCGGCGGCGCGACTGCAGTCAGCTGTTCAGTGTGTTGACCTGTGTTGACCTGTGTTGACCTGTGTTGACCTGTGTTGACCTGTGTTGACCTGTGTTGACCTGTGTTGACCTCCTGTGATTGGGTTTGCAGCACCTGTCGGCGGCGCGGCTGCAGTCGGCTGTTCAGTGTGTTGACCTGTGTTGACCTGTGTTGACCTCCTGTGATTGGGTTTGCAGCACCTGTCGGCGGCGCGACTGCAGTCAGCTGTTCAGTGTGTTGACCTGTGTTGACCTGTGTTGACCTGTGATTGGGTTTGCAGCACCTGTCGGTGGCGCGACTGCAGTCGGCTGTTCAGTGTGTTGACCTGTGTTGACCTGTGTTGACCTGTGTTGACCTGTGTTGACCTGTGTTGACCTGTGTTGACCTGTGTTGACCTGTGTTGACCTCCTGTGATTGGGTTTGCAGCACCTGTCGGCGGCGCGGCTGCAGTCGGCTGTTCAGTGTGTTGACCTGTGTTGACCTGTGTTGACCTCCTGTGATTGGGTTTGCAGCACCTGTCGGCGGCGCGACTGCAGTCGGCTGTTCAGTGTGTTGACCTGTGTTGACCTGTGTTGACCTGTGTTGACCTGTGTTGACCTCCTGTGATTGGGTTTGCAGCACCTGTCGGCGGCGCGGCTGCAGTCGGCTGTTCAGTGTGTTGACCTGTGTTGACCTGTGTTGACCTGTGTTGACCTGTGTTGACCTGTGTTGACCTCCGTTGACCTCCTGTGATTGGGTTTGCAGCACCTGTCGGCGGCGCGACTGCAGTCAGCTGTTCAGTGTGTTGACCTGTGTTGACCTGCGTTGACCTCCTGTGATTGGGTTTGCAGCACCTGTCGACGGCGCGACTGCAGTCGGCTGTTCAGTGTGTTGACCTGTGTTGACCTGTGTTGACCTGTGTTGACCTGTGTTGACCTGTGTTGACCTCCGTTGACCTCCTGTGATTGGGTTTGCAGCACCTGTCGGCGGCGCGACTGCAGTCGGCTGTTCAGTGTGTTGACCTGTGTTGACCTGTGTTGACCTGTGTTGACCTGTGTTGACCTCCGTTGACCTCCTGTGATTGGGTTTGCAGCACCTGTCGGCGGCGCGGCTGCAGTCGGCTGTTCAGTGTGTTGACCTGTGTTGACTTGTGTTGACCTGTGTTGACCTCCTGTGATTGGGTTTGCAGCACCTGTCGGCGGCGCGGCTGCAGTCAGCTGTTCAGTGTGTTGTGACCTGTGTTGACCTGTGTTGACCTGTGTTGACCTGTGTTGACCTGTGTTGACCTGTGTTGACCTGTGTTGACCTGTGTTGACCTGTGTTTACCTGTGTTGACCTGTGTTGACCTGTGTTGACCTGTGTTGACCTGTGTTGACCTCCGTTGACCTCCTGTGATTGGGTTGCAGCACCTGTCGGCGGCGCGGCTGCAGTCGGCTGTTCAGTGTGTTGACCTGTGTTGACCTCCTGTGATTGGTTTGCAGCACCTGTCGGCGGCGCGGCTGCAGTCAGCTGTTCAGTGTGTTGACCTGTGTTGACCTCCTGTGATTGGGTTTGCAGCACCTGTCGGCGGCGCGGCTGCAGTCGGCTGTTCAGTGTGTTGACCTGTGTTGACCTGTGTTGACCTGTGTTGACCTGCGTTGACCTCCTGTGATTGGGTTTGCAGCACCTGTCGGCGGCGCGGCTGCAGTCGGCTGTTCAGTGTGTTGACCTGTGTTGACCTGTGTTGACCTGTGTTGACTGTGTTGACCTCCTGTGATTGGGTTTGCAGCACCTGTCGGCGGCGCGGCTGCAGTCGGCTGTTCAGTGTGTTGACCTGTGTTGACCTGTGTTGACCTGTGTTGACCTGCGTTGACCTCCTGTGATTGGGTTTGCAGCACCTGTCGGCGGCGCGACTGCAGTCAGCTGTTCAGTGTGTTGACCTGTGTTGACCTGTGTTGACCTGTGTTGACCTCCTGTGATTGGGTTTGCAGCACCTGTCGGCGGCGCGGCTGCAGTCAGCTGTTCAGTGTGTTGACCTGTGTTGACCTGTGTTGACCTCCTGTGATTGGGTTTGCAGCACCTGTCGGCGGCGCGACTGCAGTCGGCTGTTCAGTGTGTTGACCTGTGTTGACCTGTGTTGACCTGTGTTGACCTGCGTTGACCTCCTGTGATTGGGGTTGCAGCACCTGTCGGCGGCGCGACTGCAGTCAGCTGTTCAGTGTGTTGACCTGTGTTGACCTGTGTTGACCTGTGTTGACCTCCTGTGATTGGGTTTGCAGCACCTGTCGGCGGCGCGGCTGCAGTCAGCTGTTCAGTGTGTTGACCTGTGTTGACCTGTGTTGACCTCCTGTGATTGGGTTTGCAGCACCTGTCGGCGGCGCGGCTGCAGTCGGCTGTTCAGTGTGTTGACCTGTGTTGACCTGTGTTGACCTGTGTTGACCTGTGTTGACCTCCTGTGATTGGGTTTGCAGCACCTGTCGGCGGCGCGGCTGCAGTCGGCTGTTCAGTGTGTTGACCTGTGTTGACCTGTGTTGACCTGTGTTGACCTGCGTTGACCTCCTGTGATTGGGTTTGCAGCACCTGTCGGCGGCGCGACTGCAGTCAGCTGTTCAGTGTGTTGACCTGTGTTGACCTGTGTTGACCTGTGTTGACCTCCTGTGATTGGGTTTGCAGCACCTGTCGGCGGCGCGACTGCAGTCGGCTGTTCAGTGTGTTGACCTGTGTTGACCTGTGTTGACTTGTGTTGACCTGTGTTGACCTCCTGTGATTGGGTTTGCAGCACCTGTCGGCGGCGCGGCTGCAGTCGGCTGTTCAGTGTGTTGACCTGTGTTGACCTGTGTTGACCTGTGTTGACCTGTGTTGACCTCCTGTGATTGGGTTTGCAGCACCTGTCGGCGGCGCGGCTGCAGTCGGCTGTTCAGTGTGTTGACCTGTGTTGACCTGTGTTGACCTGCGTTGACCTCCTGTGATTGGGTTTGCAGCACCTGTCGGCGGCGCGGCTGCAGTCGGCTGTTCAGTGTGTTGACCTGTGTTGACCTGCGTTGACCTGTGTTGACCTCCTGTGATTGGGTTTGCAGCACCTGTCGCGGCGCGACTGCAGTCGGCTGTTCAGTGTGTTGACCTGTGTTGACCTGTGTTGACCTGTGTTGACTTGTGTTGACCTGTGTTGACCTCCTGTGATTGGGTTTGCAGCACCTGTCGGCGGCGCGACTGCAGTCAGCTGTTCAGTGTGTTGACCTGTGTTGACCTGTGTTGACCTGTGTTGACCTGTGTTGACCTCCTGTGATTGGGTTTGCAGCACCTGTCGGCGGCGCGGCTGCAGTCGGCTGTTCAGTGTGTTGACCTGTGTTGACCTGTGTTGACCTGTGTTGACCTGTGTTGACCTGTGTTGACCTCCTGTGATTGGGTTTGCAGCACCTGTCGGCGGCGCGGCTGCAGTCAGCTGTTCAGTGTGTTGACCTGTGTTGACTTGTGTTGACCTGTGTTGACCTCCTGTGATTGGGTTTGCAGCACCTGTCGACGGCGCGGCTGCAGTCGGCTGTTCAGTGTGTTGACCTGTGTTGACTTGTGTTGACCTGTGTTGACCTCCTGTGATTGGGTTTGCAGCACCTGTCGGCGGCGCGGCTGCAGTCGGCTGTTCAGTGTGTTGACCTGTGTTGACCTCCGTTGACCTCCTGTGATTGGGTTTGCAGCACCTGTCGGCGGCACGGCTGCAGTCGGCTGTTCAGTGTGTTGATCTGTGTTGACCTGTGTTGACCTCCTGTGATTGGGTTTGCAGCACCTGTCGGCGGCGCGGCTGCAGTCGGCTGTTCAGTGTGTTGACCTGTGTTGACCTGTGTTGACCTCCTGTGATTGGGTTTGCAGCACCTGTCGGCGGCGCGGCTGCAGTCGGCTGTTCAGTGTGTTGACCTGTGTTGACCTGTGTTGACCTGCGTTGACCTCCTGTGATTGGGTTTGCAGCACCTGTCGGCGGCGCGACTGCAGTCGCTGTTCAGTGTGTTGACCTGTGTTGACCTGTGTTGACCTGCGTTGACCTCCTGTGATTGGGTTTGCAGCACCTGTCGGCGGCGCGGCTGCAGTCGGCTGTTCAGTGTGTTGACCTGTGTTGACCTGCGTTGACCTCCTGTGATTGGGTTTGCAGCACCTGTCGGCGGCGCGACTGCAGTCGGCTGTTGAGCGGGCGGCGGGAGACCTTCAGTTGGAGCAGAACACCCGAACACTGCTGCAGGCGCTCAACCTGCAGTCTGACGCGGTGCCGCCGTCTGGCGGGATCAGGCAGCGACACCGACCCGGACCGTCACACACAGATCTCGGTTAGTGCAGAGTGAGTGCAGAGCCTCCTGTGCCGGATCGAATGGTGACCAGATTGTGTCCACTGTTCAAATTGATAGCCAAGCCCCTCTCGTCTTGGATAGTGGGATGCTTTACACAATTCATCAGGCTTGGTCGCCACAAGTCTGTATTATTTGGCTGACACAGCTTTTTCGGGTTGTGTATTATTCAAGTGAATGGCGATTGTCAGCTCCATCATAGTTGGCTCTATTATTTGACATGAGTCTATACTGAGTTGTCTATGTTCTCTTTTGTATAACTGATCTATTATCTTTCAGATGAGACGGCACACAGTGATTCAGAAGTATCAAGTATCTCGCACAGACAGAACAATGAAACTTGCGACTCCGTGCAGCATATCCCAACCGCGACCACGTTACTCAGCGAGCAAGGTATTCATGTGTTGGTCTGATCTAATTCCGACACGTGGATGAACACTTCGAAATTCGCTATCATAGGCAACTTTGTGAAACACTGAGCTCTGTATCTGCCCACTTGCACTTTCCATCGGATTATTGTATGCAAATTAATTTGATTCGATTTCGGGCCGCCCTGACAGTGTTTATCGGCTGCTGATCGCATGCAAACCTGATGCCTGGATTGGAACGTGACACAAGTGCTTCACGTTATAAATCATACCACCATTTGTAATACCTGCTCATTTCAGCTCCCTCTGACCTTCCTCCCCGCCTGTTCGTCCCTCCTCTAGCGACCCAGACTGGTGCTTCCGCGGACGGCGGCCGGGCCGGCGGTGGCCAGCTGCCTTCACTCAGCTCCCTCTGACCTTCCTCCCCGCCTGTTCGTCCCTCCTCTAGCGACCCAGGCTGGTGCTTCCGCGGACGGCGGCCGGGCCGGCGGTGGCCAGCTGCCTTCACTCAGCTCCCTCTGACCTTCCTCCCCGCCTGTTCGTCCTCCTCTAGCGACCCAGACTGGTGGTTCCGCGGCCGGCGGCCGGGCCGGCGGTGGCCAGCTGCCCTCTCTGCACCTCCTGCAGACCCTGCAGGCGCGCCTGGTGGCTGCGCTCCAGCAGGTGGCCCAGCTGCGCGCCCAGGGACCCTGGCAGTGCCGCGTGCTCGACCAGCCCGACTGGGACCGCAAGCTGGCCAGGATGGACGAGTTCCACGCCAAGGTCACCCGCGAGATGTACATCCTGACACGGCAGGTCAGTCAGTGGTCACTGGTCAAAACATCGTGATGCATCGGGTCAGTACATATGCTGTATCAGGTCAATCGAGTTTCGTGTATCAAACACAACGCTTTAACCAACTGAGCTGACCAGCCAACTGCTTACGAGTTCTTATCATGCTAATCTCTGATGCTTTAGCGAAGAATGCGAACCATGTGTGTGACCAGTCGGAACAGGGGACCTTATTTTGAGGTGCTGCCATTAACCTAGAGGTCAACGAACCACGCCAGTCCCCACACTTCGTCGAAATTAAAAAGAAAACGAGCCATGCGTATAAACACCACATCAGCGCAGCTCGCTTGTGAAAGTCGGCATGACCTTCCTTCCGAGTTATATCCCATAAATATGCATGGGTTTACGGGTCAACGGCTCAAGTTAGTCCGCCATTGACTGGGGTCTCAGCAGAACGCCATTTACTGGGGGTGGGGGGGGGGGGGGGGGGGGTGTTAAACGCCCCCTGGTTATCTTCCGAACCAATGATCGCAGCGAGACGCGCAAGGCGGCAAGCAAAATCTCTCAATGAGACGAATCTAAAACATGCTAAAAAATGTAAAAGTGAGGTAAAATGTCAGGTCACGGTCAGGTCAAAGGTCAAAATCGGCCTATTTGAGTTTATGGGCCATACTTTCCATCCAAAGCCTTCGATTGCGACCAGTTTCCCCCAAAGTTCTGCCAAAGGTATGACACATATCCCGCATGAGCTAAAGTGAGATTGTTGGCCAAGGTCGATGTCAGGTCACAAAAGGTCACTATGCTAAAAATATCTACGGAAGTCATGGAACACATGTTTTATGAGTTATTTTCCACGTATAATTCGATAGTGATAGTCATTTTAACCACCTGACTTCATTTACGTGAAGTAAATGTCAATTGCAGGTCAAGTTCAGGTCCCCGAAGGTCAACAATTTGAATTGATAAATCTAAACAAAAAAGGCATGTTGCTAGACCAGTTTTGTCTCACAAATACAGTGGTGACATTTATTTGTCTGTATCTAGTCAATAAAAGCAAAACAAACGCAATTTCAAAATATCACATCATGAGTTACCCATACTTTAGATGTCATAAGCCAGTCAAAAATGGAGATATCAGTTTGAAATTTGGTATGGTAGTTTCCTAGGTATGGTTCTCTGACATATCTTCCGGTGTTTTGAATATTTTAGAAAAATTTGATTTTGTGATAATTTTCACACAAGTTTTTTGAGTTTTTCGGGGTAAAAAAAAACTTTAAAAATCCAAAATCAGAGATAGCCAGTCGGTAGCCGTTGCAATTTGATATCTTTTGGCGTTTTTTCGATTGCATTTTGCTTTAAATGTGGCATTTGTACGGCCTCGCAAAGTTTAGCTGATTTTGGTGTAAAACTCGTGTGTAGTGACGTCACTAAATTCGCTATAACTCGAGGAAAAAAATCGACCAAGCTTCTTCATTTTTGCACACAAGACGTAATAATGATGTATAAGAAGGTACCCGAAGTTTCACGTGAAAGCGCTGTTAGTTTTTCAGCTATTGCGAAAATTCATCAGGGGGAGGGGCGTTAAACGCCCCCCCCCCCCCCCCCCCCCCCCCCCCCCAGTCAATGGCGGGTTAAGGGATTGTGGAACCAACGGGTCAACGGGTTGGCGGGGTAACCGGTCAACGGGTTAGCGGGGTCAACCGGTCAGTTATGGGTTAGCGGGTTATCGATCCTCGAACAATGGCTGTTGTTTGCACCGAGTGGCTTCCCGTATTCAGATTACAGCTGGCGAGGTGCGGACATGCGCCATAAATACACCATAGCACCATAGAACATGCGCCATAAAGGCACCGGGCATCGCCGGAACAGAGCAGATTCGATCAGAGGCCTCTAGTCTACATCCTTTGACCAGTGTATCCATATTGAGGCTGTTTCGTCTCCGGACGTATTTAGGCTGTGATGCCAGCTTTTCGTGCTTTGTATTGCATGACATCGACAATTAGGGGAGCTGCAAGAGCGTTAAGAAAGTAGATGAATAAGAACACGAAAATAGGTCATATAATGAATATTTTTTTCTACATGTCACTTCAGCAATTAGTGTACTTGCACGTACTTTGCTGAAAACATGTCGACCGACGTCTACTGATTAGTTATGGTAAGCCAAATTGCCGCCGAATGATGCGCACACGCCAAACGAGTCCATACTGTAAAGGCGGCCGCACACTGCACATTCGGCGCCCGATATCACTGCGAAATTCCGCCTCGGAAAATCGCGGCGATACCGCGGAATATCGTCCTTGTTCCGGCGCATTCGGCGCTGTCTGCTCGCGAGATTCCGCCCCGCCGACCGCATGTCGCAACCTGTGCCTACAGCCTGTCCCAACTCCCAAGGTAACTTAATGATGGCCATTTTTCGATGAAGATGTAAGTTTAGAACCACGAAACTTTTACATAATACATTTAACAGCGGCAAGAGCATGCTGTGCAAAATTTGTTCCTCCTATCTTGCATAGATTCGCCACTGTTAGCCTGATCAATTTTGTTGTCCACGGTTCGGCGGCGTTCAGTGGCGGAAAAAAGCTCGTTCGAATCAGCTTTTTTTCCGGCGGTCTGCAGATGGCCGGCCGACGACATTCGTCCGCGATTTTTGACGTTTCGGCTGACGCGAAGGCGGAAAGTCGCTAAAGATGCGCGGAAAGTCGCAGCGATATCGCAACCTCCGCGCGCCGAATAGCCTAGTGTGCGGCCGCCTTAAAGGAAATAGTTCACCTTGGAATTGTTTTGCCCGACACGATTTGATTATATTTTTAATACAATTTCTTTTTATATTGTCAAAAATGACCTTATATCGCGCCGATTCAGGACAGAAGCCGTAAATTTGTATTGTTTATCAAAACTATATGCATACTCTCAGTCAGAGTCCTGACGTCACGCGAATGTAAACAATGGTTCAGCCAATCAGATTCGAAAGTAGTCGCGTAAAGATAGATCGCATTGGAGATGTGCCAACCGGCGGCCGGCGATCGCTTGCTAGCACCAGCTGCAAGCTGATTGGCTGATGGTATAGCCTCTGCCCGGCTAAAACCAGTACAACATTATTTCGCCAGCACCGCATTCCTTCGCCAATAACTCAAATATATTCGGCCGGAGAGTCTTTTCAGTCAATCAAACTTGCAGATAGGGGTTTCCCAACACGGGCTACAAAACTGCTATCTCAGTTTAAAACTAATGTTGAAGGTGAACTATTTCCTTTAAGCGATTTTAGCACGATTCCGCAGCCGCGTAGCTAATGTGGAAATGTGGCGATGACCGGAACAAAATGTCGGCGGGGCGTCATGAATGCCTCCTAAATGTAGAGTGACATCCGATCTAAATGTAGAGTGACATCCGATCTAAATGTAGAGTGACATCCGATCTAAATGTAGAGTGACATCGATCTAAATGTAGAGTGACATCCGAGCTAAATGTAGAGTGACATCCGATCTAAATGTAGAGAATCCGATCTAAATGTAGAGTGACATCCGATCTAAATGTAGAGTGACATCCGATCTAAATGTAGAGAATCCGATCTAAATGTAGAGTGACATCCGATCTAAATGTAGAGTGACATCCGATCTAAATGTAGAGTGACATCCGATCTAAATGTAGAGTGACATCCGATCTAAATGTAGAGTGACATCTGATCTAAATGTAGAGTGACATCCGATCTAAATGTAGAATGACATCCGATCTAAATGTAGAGAATCGATCTAAATGTAGAGCGACATCCGATCTAAATGTAGAGTGACATCCGATCTAAATGTAGAATGACATCCGATCTAAATGTAGAGAATCCGATCTAAATGTAGAGTGACATCCGATCTAAATGTAGAGTGACATCCGATCTAAATGTAGAGTGACATCCGATCTAAATGTAGAGAATCCGATCTAAATGTAGAGTGAAATCCGATCTAAATGTAGAGAATCCGATCTAAATGTAGAGTGACATCCGATCTAAATGTAGAGAATCCGATCTAAATGTAGAGCGACATCCGATCTAAATGTAGAGTGACATCCGATCTAAATGTAGAGTGACATCCGATCTAAATGTAGAATGACATCCGATCTAAATGTAGAGAATCCGATCTAATGTAGAGCGACATCCGATCTAAATGTAGAGTGACATCCGATCTAAATGTAGAATGACATCCGATCTAAATGTAGAGAATCCGATCTAAATGTAGAGCGACATCCGATCTAAATGTAGAGTGACATCCGATCTAAATGTAGAGAATCCGATCTAAATGTAGAGTGACATCCGATCTAAATGTAGAGAATCCGATCTAAATGTAGAGTGACATCGATCTAAATGTAGAGTGACATCCGATCTAAATGTAGAATGACATCCGATCTAAATGTAGAGAATCCGATCTAAATGTAGAGCGACATCCGATCTAAATGTAGAGTGACATCCGATCTAAATGTAGAGTAACATCCGATCTAAATGTAGAGAATCCGATCTAAATGTAGAGCGACATCCGATCTAAATGTAGAGTGACATCCGATCTAAATGTAGAGTGACATCCGATCTAAATGTAGAGTGACATCCGATCTAAATGTAGAATGACATCCGATCTAAATGTAGAGAATCCGATCTAAATGTAGAGCGACATCCGATCTAAATGTAGAGTGACATCCGATCTAAATGTAGAGTAACATCCGATCTAAATGTAGAGAATCCGATCTAAATGTAGAGCGACATCCGATCTAAATGTAGAGTGACATCCGATCTAAATGTAGAGTAACATCCGATCTAAATGTAGAGAATCCGATCTAAATGTAGAGCGACATCCGATCTAAATGTAGAGTGACATCCGATCTAAATGTAGAGTGACATCCGATCTAATGTAGAGTGACATCCGATCTCTTCCATTCATAACTACATTTGAGCCAGTCTCGCGGCTGAAATATGTACCGTTTTCATTAGGTCCCATTGTGCGTTCTGTCGTTCTTTTTCCTTTGGTCTTTGCTAAGTGACGTATGTGATATGGCGCGTGTGTCGCCCTTACAGTTTAACTTTACATTTACAGTTCAAACAGTTCATTGTTTGTTGCCATTGAACATTCACTCAATTATTTGGCTACCAAAGATGAGTATTTGTTTTCTCTCTCTATCGAAGCCCTCGGCCTGTGCTGTCCTGAGACTGAACTGCTCCTGAACTCCGATCGGAAAGCGAATCTCTAGAGGATAATGCTCACAATTCACTGGTAGCAATCTTTAAAGGGGTTTTGAACTGAGATAGCAGATTTGTAGAGCAGATCGAAAAACAGGTTGCGGTGAAAGAATTACCTCGCTACGCTAAGTAATTTCGACACGGGACTAGTAGGCCCCTTTTAGAAGACGAAGTTTCTGGCGCCCGCAACTTGTTTCGGGCCCTCATAGCGGTTGTTTACGTTACAAGCAGCATGCGTATATACCTATGCCTAAAGTCCGTCATTAGTGTGTGCAATAGTTTCCATATCCAAGCTACCATATGCATGACGTCATAATTGTCATGAAGTTTGTTATGGCCATGAAGGAGAAAAGAGAAACATGCCCATTTTTCGACGGATATCCATCTATCGTCCAAACAAATGCCATATTCGTTTTTTTTTCAGCTCGAAATACCTCGTATAGCCAAATTTCAAGACAACTTGCAAGGTGACCTATTCCCTGTAAG